>CM062810.1:856089768-856204405 GCA_031772625.1 Pinus tabuliformis | reverse complement strand
GCCGATTTAGGGAGTTAATGAGGTGGACAACCCCCTATATTCTCTCTAGGTGCCTCCATCAAGCCCCTGCATGGTAAATATGTCCAAAAATGCTTCTTTGTCTTGCATATTAATCACATTAGGCCATACAATATACAAACACCTTTTAGGCTTCCTACTAAGCATATTATGGCTAAAAATGCAAATTAATGTGAGAAAATAAGACTTTTAAGAGTTGGAGGATAGCACGATGAATTCCAAAAGGTACCTATTGATGGGACCCATCAATACTTAGTTGTGTTGAGTCCGAGAAAATAGAATAGAGCAACAAAGGAGATCCACACGAGCCATATTGAGGATGGATCTAGGGATTTGATTTGTTGGATCAAATATAGGGTAATTGTTTATATGTAATTTCCTCGAGAGGCATTATCCCAATAAGGGAGCCCTAGTAGGTTCTGAGAAGAATTTAATGAGGAGCTATTGATTGCACAAAACATGCATGTAATATGTTTACTCTGCATGTTCTAATTATTGGTTTTATAAGTTTCATTGTGCATAATTTGTTTCTCGTTAGGCACATTAGTGTGTTTGAGTTAATTAGCTGGGTTAAAGTTAATTTAAGATGGTTACTAGATCTGGGGTGTGTGTCTGTGGATTGAGACTAGTGCCCACAAAATCTAACATGGTATCAGAGCATTGTTTTTGAGAAAGGTAGTTGGATTTGAGATTTGCACAAGTGATAGCTCTGAGAGGGAGCTATAGGAACTGTTGCAGGTTGTAACAGTGTTTTGAATACCCATGCCAAGAGAGTTGGCTAAATGTGGCATGCTGCTTACATTGATTGTAAAGGCTAGGATCAACAGGCCTAGTGCCATAGAGTAGTGTGAAGGATTGTGCTGTAGAAAAAGTGTCGGGCTGGGCATGATCGAGTAGCTGCAAGGTGCAGTGGCTAACATGAGTCACTAGGTAGTGGATTTGTCATGACAAGCACAAGTTGAGAGAGTTGGTAACATTGGGGAGGGCCACTAGCAAAGACCTTACATAATGTAAAATGGAAATAAGGCAAGTACAAAGGAGAAGGCACTCTTTGTGGAGTCACCTTAGACCTATGGATAATTAGGCCACTATAGAACCACTAATTCTCTTTGTTATGTTCTCACACTCCTACTCGCCATTGTTCTGTTCTATTGTGGAACAAAATACAATCAAAATAAATGGAACCCATTTTCCTCCTAGTTGCTTGATTATAACATAGCCCAATAGCCAATTAGCAGTCAAATTCAACTCAAACTCTCAACTAAAGTTACATATTTGACTCTTCTAGAGCCTTCTTCCAAGTCTCCACGTGGCTATCTGTTTTTGCATGAGTAATGGGGGTTGACGTGGGATCCTCTTGAACCATGGTGGTTAAATACAATAGGTCAACTTTAGGGAGGCATAACTTTTGCATATGAGCTTCAATTGACACAATTCTTACAATGTTGGAAAGGTTTCTGAGTGTAGAATAGCTTCTTAGGTTCTAACACTTAAGTTGGAATATTTTAAGTTGGAGGAGAAGTCTGAGTAGGCCTCCAACCTTTGAGGGCCGAGAGGGCTTGTGGAAGGTGATCAACAAGATAGCATCTTTTGGTGGCCAAGTAGGGTTGAGAGGGCCGAGTTGGGTCAAGAGGGCCATGAGGGATGAGTAGGACCAAGTGGGATGAGTAGGGCCAAGCAGACCAAGAGGTCGATGGAAGTCTGCTAGGTGTCATGTCTTATGACACATCTCTTCAGTATGAACTTTGGCATTAGAGGTTTGCCCCCCTTCATTATAAAGCTATACTCGGTGTAAGACAAATGGTGACAGGGATGCCTGAATTCTGAGTAGAGAAAGAAGGTGTATGTCTAGGATGTGCCGAAGGAAAGCTCAAAAGGGGACCATTCCCCTCAAGCCAAAGCAAGACCTCCGATATATTACAATTGGTTTACTCAAGCATACCTGAGGTTGGCATTAAGAGGGAGACTACTATACCACATACTCCTAAGCAGAATGGTGTGGTGGGAAGGAAGAACCACACGATGATGGAAGTTGTCCGGGCCATGCTACATGATCAAAGACTTCCAAAGTTTCTATGGGCTGAAACTACAATCACCGCCGTATATGTACAAAATCGATGCCCTCATCAAGCATTGGGTTCCAAGACTCCTGAAGAAAAATTCACCGGTAAGAAACCTGATGTTTCTCATTTTAAAATTTTTGGAAGCCCTGTATATTTTCATGTGCCGAAAGAGAAAAGAAATAAATTGGGTGCATCTGGAAAGAAGGGAATTTTCGTGGGCTATGGTGAAAATACTAAAGGCTATAGAATCTATGTAGCCGGTCAAAGGGAGGTCGTAATTATTCATGATGTCACCTTTGACGAAGATATGGCTCTCAGCAAGGTGAACAATCTTCCGACTTTGAGGAGCTCTCAAGAAGCCGACACCAGGGAACCGAAAGAAAAGGATGATGAATCAATGCCTGATGTAGAAGAACCCATGGATCCGATTGATCCTCATCCACATGAGCCTTCCTCTTCTAGGAAGAGGCCTTCATGGTTTAGGGGATACTTGATGATGCTGAAGGACATGCTGCACCCTAGGAACCTTCCATCAAAGTAAGAAACTTAACAGGTATCAGGGATACCTGACCATCATGAGCACGATCATACAAAATGAGCCTTCATCATTCTCAGATGTCGTCAAGCATTAACTATGGAAGGATGCTATGACCATAGAATATGAGTCTATTATGGAGAATGATGTTTGGGAAGTAGTTCCAGACCCTGGACAAGACAATTGTTACTTCAAAATGGCTTTACAAGATAAAGCATGCAGCAAATGGAAGTATGGAAAAGTATAAGGTTCATTTTGTTGCTCGTGGTTTATCCCAGAAGGAAGGTATAGACTATGATGAGATATTTGCACCTGTTGCCAGATATACGACCATCCGCTCGATCATAGCCCTTGCCGCTTCACAAGGATGGAACCTACATCAGATGGATGTCAAGACTGCGTTCTTGCATGGCTCGATCAAAGAAGAGGTCTACGTGGAGCAACCCGAAGGATTTGAGATTTATGATTGAAAATCTCATGTATGTAGGTTGAAGAAGGCTCTCTATGGGCTGAAGCAAGCACCCCGAGCATGGTATGAGAGGATCGATAGCTACTTGATGAAGCTGGGATTCACTAGGAGTGAAGTTGATCCTAACCTTTACTTTAAGGTTGAAGATGACAAGCCTCTCATACTGGTGTAGCATGTGGATGACCTCTTTATAACAGGTGAAAACCCTCTCTTTCCAAATGTAAGAGGGAGATGGCTTCTGAATTTGAAATGAAGGACCAAGGACTTGAAGTGTGGCAGAAGCCAAGGGAAATTTTCCTATCTCAAGGAAAATATGTGGTAAAGATATTGGAAAGATTTAGTATGATGGACTGCAAGTCTGTGACTACCTAGAGGATCTTAACTTTTAGAAGTTATATGGTAGTGATGTCGGACCAGACTTGGGAAATGCCTCAGAGTTTCAAAAGCTCATTCACATTGATGTTCTTGGTAAACCTCCGTCCGAACATATGTTTTGCAGTTAGCATTGTGAGTTCATATTTGGTTGAGCCTCACTGGATTGATGCCAGGAATCTTCTGAGATGTCTTCAAGACACAATCTCTCATGGATTAAGATACACTGCCGGAGATGTGAGACTACTTGGATATACTGATGTTGATTGGGCAGGCAGTGTGGTGGACCGTAAGAGCACTTCCAGGTGCTGTTTCACCTTGGGATTGCTTCGATATCCTGGATGAGCAGGAAGCAAAATTCGGTGGCTTTGAGCACCGCCGAAGCAGGATATATTGTTGCTAGCATAACCTCGTGTGAGGCAGTCTGGTTGCAAAAGCTCTTCAGTGAGCTGTTTGGATTTACATTGGATACCACTGTGATTCTCTGTAACAACCAGAGGTGGGATTCGATTATTGAGGAATCCCGTATTCGTCATTGCTCCAGCATATAGACATCATCTTGGATATGGTAAGTTGATGAGCAAGGAGGCTCCATCGCATTAAGATGATGTACAGGTTGATACACCTTGTCAAAACCCTGAGGAAAGATCTAATCTGTGATTTTCCCAAACGACTTGGAGTCGGTAAGAAACCCTTGTACAAGGGTCCTGCATGTTGCATACATTGAGCTCTGGGAGCTCAGAGGGCTTGCGGTTATTACTGGAGCAACATACGACCACAGGGTGACTCACCCTCCCCTGGTGGTGCACACTGGAACAAGATGATTCGCTCTCTTGTGGGACAAGATGATTCGCTCTCTTGTGGAACAGGATGATTCGCTCTCCTGTGTAGCAGGATGATTAGTTCTCTGTCCTGTTGATGCTCCATGGCATCTTGATGATGTGTTCTCCATGGCAATTGTAGCAGGATTGATGTGTTCTCCTGTGAGGCCTGGATTGATGTGTTCTCCATGGCAATTGTAGCAGGATTGATGTGTTCTCCTGTGAGGACAGGATTGATTAGTTCTCCTGTCGAGGCATCCTACCCATGCAGTCTGGGACTCATGGGAAGTACCTCTCATCTGATCAATGAGCAGGGAAATGAAGTTAGGGACCATAGTAGTACCGATGGACGCATCGTTGTAACTACCGTACTCCCTACGCTAGGATGACCTCCATTGATCTGGGACCAGTGGTAGGAGTTGTACCATACTATGACGCTGACTTCGGGTCGGTTGAGACTGGTCTGGGATCAGTGGTACATACTCTGAGACTGACTTTGAGTCAGTGGAGGATGATATTGGTCTGGGACCATTGGAGTTGTACTCACTATGACGCTGACTTTGGGTTGGTTGAGATTGGTCTGGACCAGTGGTACATACTCTGAGACTGACTTTGAGTCAGTATGATACATCCTCGATCATTTCTTCTTCTTCATAATTCGGACAAAAGCAGAGTAGAACAGAACAATGCAAGAGCAGAGCAGAACAGAACAAAACAGTACAGATCAGTGCAGGGCAGAACAAGACAAAGAAGAACAGGCAAAATAGAGCAGAGCAGGGCAAGGGTTAGGCTATACAAGGCAACGCATTTGATGGATGAATAGTAACGACCGATAGACAGATTGCAGATGAAGTTCTCCATGGTTGAGAGGGAGTGTTAAAATTGGCAACCAGGGCAAAACTTCATGTGGGTCATGTTATTCATGGCTAATAATATTTTTATTAGATTCCTCTCGTCGAGAGGTGTAGGATTGATATAAAGATCATCCAATTCCGATAAGTATTCATGGAGATATGACTTTATTTTGATTATGGAATTATTATCAAGCCGACCTACAACTCATGTAGGCTCAGAAGCCCAACAGTCGCATCTATTCACCCACCAGCATTGTGTATAAATATAAGAGGACTTTTCCTCATTTGGACTCACTCATCTCATCACATCTCTCTCTCTCTACTGCGCAGACATGAGTCTCTTCTCTACTGTGCTGAAATGGGTCTCAATCTCTCACACATGTGAAGCCGGAAGCTGTTGAATTTGAAGCTGCAACTGCAGAAGTAAAGATGGACTTGCATGGCCTAGAAGATCTCCTCTTTGGAACTGCGCTGTAGGTTCATCTGAACCTCCTTTGAAAGCCGCAACTTTTGGTGGTGGAATGAAGTCAATCCGACGAACGGTTTTCAGATATCGACTGCCCTAGTTTGAAGCCGGAAACTGCTGAAACTGAAGCTGCAACTGCAGAAGTAAAGATTGACTTGCGTGGCCTAGAAGATCTCCTCTTTGGAACTGCGATGTAGGTTCATCTGAACCTCCTTTGAAAGCCGCAACTTTTGGTGGTGGAATGAAGTCAATCCGACGAACGGTTTGCAAGATATCGACTGTCCTAGTTTGAAGCCGGAAACTACTGAAACTGAAGCTGCAACTGCAGAAGTAAAGATTGACTTGCGTGGCCTAGAAGATCTCCTCATCTGAACTGCGCTGTAGGTTCATCTGAACCTCCTCTGGAAGCCGAAACTTTTGGTGGTGGAATGAAGTCAATCCGCTGTCATTTGTGAGATATGGTCTGCCCTAGTTTGATAATGAAGATGCTAATGCTGATGCTACTGATCTAGGGTTTGCTACTGCTGATATGAATCAGATTTATTGTACTATTTCTCTCTGCTGAATTATTGAAGATAAAAGAAGATTTGATCAAAGGGTTTCCCCACACATTGTGGGGTTTGTCCCTGGCTAGCCGCCACATCTTGTGTCTCTTGTCTTGGCTTGCTTTCTGTCGATCGTTTAATGTTCTATCTGCACTTTACTTTATGTACATGTGATTGCTAATCGGTGGAATATAATAAGAAAAATAAGTAAATTGTTATAAGCATAGAACATACCATAATTTAACAAGGCTCTAATAGGTGCACCTTGTAGCTTGTGCAAATTACCCTTTCAAACCACAATAATCTTAGCTATGTCAGGGCTAGATCCTTCGAGTCCGATAAGTGCTTTCCCTTTCTAGAACTCCATGGAAAAACCTTTGTCTTCCATGACCAAAACCGAAATTATTTTCTTCTTGAGACTTGGAACATATAACACATGATTCACTTCCGACAAGATACCTCACTCGAGCTGAAAGAAAATTTCCCCAACTCCCTTTATTGCATACTTGGCATCATTACCAAGCTCCACATGTACTTGAGTTGTTCTCCATTAGGCTGGTAAACAACACTCATGCTAATGTCATATAACGAGATGCATCATTGTCCACATTTCATGCACCCTTGGAAACTATATTGGTAGAAAGGTAGGAAACAAATGAGAAATCCTTCCCAATTTTCGTAGCAAATTTACTCATTTGAGTTTCACTCTTTACTTTAGTAGAACCCTTTCCTTTGCCCTTCCTTTTCTCATTGACAAGGCCCCAAGTTCTTGTCACCTAATTCCTTGTTGGATTTAGCTTCTCCCAAGTCTCTTCCTGGACACAATCATTCCAATGCCTTTCAAAAGTGGGAAGATGCTATTGTGCATGGATACCCTTGACAAATGGTTCCCAAATGCTTTGAGGATTCATTTAGTGTCATATTTACCAATTCTACATCGATCACCTTCTTGCCAACTACTGCAAGCTAATCATAAATTTGAGTGATTTTTATGAGGTAACTAATAACTAAATATGGTCCAAAAATCTGTGTAAATCTAAGCTTATTCCTTAATACCATATTCTTATTTATGTTCTCACTCTATAGAGACTTACCAAGGCATCAAACATCTCCTTGGTCGTCTTCTTCTCAGATAAGTGATGAATTAGATGATCCTTCACTACATCCAAGATTACCCGCATGGCTTTGATCTCCTTCTTCTCATGAGTTGCCAATTGTTGTGGACTTGTCAATGAAGGAACTACTTTGTCAACAATCTCCCAAAGATCATTTTCCTTCAAAAGCAAAGTAACTCTTGCTTTCTAGGGAAGGAAGTTTGAAGCTCTATCCAATTTGTCTTCAAACCTGAGACTAGCTGCTACCATCTTCCAGATCTAAATAAAATTGCCCTTCAAATTTGCTTATTCCTTCAAGCACCCATAAAAAAAGCTCCCCTTCTCCCTAACTGCTACAATCTGATCATATATTTGAGAGGTTTTCATGAGGTAACTAATAAATAGATTTGATCTAGACAACTGTGTAGATCCGATCTTATTCATTAATACCATATTCCTGTTTATATTCTAACTCTGGTACAAACTTACTTGTGAAAATTTTGAATCTACACATCAGAAATCCTACTGCAATCACTGATTTATCATTTCCTACTTGTTTTTACATTCAACAAGTTATTTAATTATTTAAACAACGATGAAAACACTATTGCAGACTACACATACATACAGATCATGAACTGAAAATAGAACGAGACAAATACACAAGGGACACCATTATTTTTGGACAAACGTCCCCAAAAAAAACCCAATGTGTGAAAATCAGTGCAACAGCACTGAGGGTTTTCTATTATTAAGTAGTGGTTTTGAATACAACTCTGGATGCCCTCTCAACAATCCAGTTACAGAGATAAAAATATATTGACAGAAACTTAAGTGAGATTACCTCACTTCACCCAGCAAAAATCTCTTCATTACGGCAACTGGGCTGATTGTCCCCGGCTACAACTGCGAGGCCCCTTCGTAGTACCTGTGTGGAGCGCACTGGGACACTGCGCCAGCGCTGCGCTGCCTCCTCTGCCTCCTGAAGCTCTGACGTCAGCCTTCTCGACTGATCTTGCTGGATGGTGGCTCTACCCCTGCACTGGAAATGTGTGGGCCCTTCCTGTCCCAGCGTCAGTCTCCCTGGGTCTGCGCTGCCTCCTTTGGCGTCTCTCTGCCTCTCTCTGCTATGTATTTGATGTCCCGAGAAGATCTTCCAACCTCAACTATCCCTTCCCCTCTGCTGCAACATATCACTTGTTGGATTTTCTCAGCAAACCTCGCCCCAAAAAATTGCACTGACCGATCTCTCAAGTGTATTTCCGACTGAACCCCAAGCCTCCTCTTATACTTTTCCTGTTGATGAATCAAGGACCGAGATTAAGTCCCTAATCAACAACTAGATTAAAACAGACTTGATCCTCATCACTTAGAAGTTTCTCACCCATATTTTTATTAATATCCATTAATATTTTTATTTTCCCAAGTTTAAACTTTAGACTTAGGAACCCATTAAAAATAATAATTATTTTAATAACTCCTCATTCGGGTGAAATTTCTCCAAACGATTTATGGGTTTTGGAGATCTCATGTGTTCTAGTCCCTCTACAAAATTTTGGAGCTAGAGCACATTCGATGCTACCCAAAATCAACATTATTGGATGTCAAACATCTCCTTGGATGTCTTTTTCTCAAATAAGTAAAGAATTAGATGATACTTCATTGCATCCAATATTACCCGCATTGTTTTGATTTCTTTCTTCTCATGATCTGCCAATTGTTGTGGACTTATTGGTGAAATAACTACTTTGTTAACAATCTCCCAAAGATCATTTTTCTTCGAAAGCAAAGTAACTCTTTCTTTCTAGGGAAGGAAGTTTGAAGCTCCATCCAATTTCTCTTTAAAACCGAGACTAGCTCATGCCATCTACAAGATCTAATTAAAACCACCCTGTAAATTTACATAGTCCTTCAAGCACTCAATAAAAAAAAGGGTCACCTTCTCCCCAACTGTTGCAATCTGATCATATATTTGAGTGGTTTTCATGAGGTAACTAATAACTAAATTTGATCTAGACATTTGCATAGATTTGAACTTATTCCTTAATACCATATTCCTGTTTATATTCTCGCTTTGGTAGAGAATTACCAGGATGTCAAACATCTCCTTCACTGTCTTCTTCTCAGATAAGTGAAGAATCATATGATCCTTCATTGCATCCAAGATTACCCGCATTGCTTTTATTTCCTTCTTCTCATGAATTACCAATTGTTGTGGACTTGTTCGTGAAAGGACTACTTTGTCAACAATCTCCCAAACATCATTTTTCTTCAAAAGCAAAGTAACTCTTTCTTTCTAGGGAAGGAATTTTGAAGCTCCATCCGTTTTGTCTTTAAACCTACCATCTACCAGACCTAAATAAAACTGCTTTGCAAATTTTCTTAGTCCTTCAGGAGCCGAATTAAAAATAACTGGTGGTCCCCATATCTCCTGGATCTACCTATTGTCTACCTACATCTGCATTATATTTGTCTATTGGTCACTCAGGTCTACAATATCTGTTTACTGTAAACCCATATTTGCACTAGCTCTATCTATTGGTCTCTCAGATCTGCAAGATCTACTTGTTGTATAACTTGAGCTGCATTAGATCTGTCTGACGGTCATTCAGATCTGTTAGATCTACTTGATGTATACCCAGATTTCCACTAGATCTATCTGTTGGCGACTTAGATCTGCAGGATCAACTTGTCGTAACCTTTATATTTGATGCAATAACCTTCATATCTGCTGATCTACGAAACCAGATTTGTCCAGACCCCCCCTGTGTCCCGAACCCCACGAATCGGACACGATTCTCTAGGACACGTGTGATGAGCCCCAAATTTGGTAACATTTTGGGGCTCATTTGGCTTAACTACCCTTGTTCAATCCTTCATTTTTCATAACTTATGCATTATTTTTTAGTATGTTTATGTCATTCGTACGAATAAGGGTAGTCACTATTTCTAGGTGGCTAACACGTGCTCATTTCAGGATTTTTTGACACATGTTGAAGCAAAACCGAGCAGACATGGGCTAGGAGACAACCAAGCTTGGTTGAGGATTCGTAGGGGGGTTGTCTATGGCATTAAATAGCCTCCCTTGGGATCTTCAACCCCAACTCCGAGCTCCAAAGGCCACCAAAACCGGATCTAGAAGGCAGCCAAGCAGATTTCTTGGAAGGAGTTGTTCACTCACAGTTTGGGCAGCCAAGTCCCATAGATTTAGGAGGCCAGCTAGGGCCTCATAGTGTATAAATGTTAAGGCTTCAGCCTTCGAAAAGGACTTTTGAAAAACTCTTGCATATTCTGCACTACGTGCTGCTAGCTCTGTTTTGTTCTTTTGTAGCCATTATTGGCATAACTCTTGACTTATGATTATTTTTTTGATAATGGGAAGCAGTCAGATTTGATATCAGCTCTGAGTTTTTTATAGGAGCCATAGCTCTCGGGGTTGGGCCCAACTTGAGAGCCTAGGGCCTCCTTATTTGAATTGTTATCTTTCCTTTCAGCATTGTGATTTTCCTTTTATGCATCTGAAACGAAGTTTGTTGAGCTAGATTTAGTTGTGTTGGTTAAGTAGGTTATTGTTGAGGAATATGATTACTTCAGATGTGTAGAACAATTGATAAGAGAAAGATTGATAAAAGCTCCATAAAAGGGTTTCCTGCACTCTCAGTTTCACCTCTCCCTTATTGGATCAGGGGCTACAACTGTGGAACCAGTGCTGCTCAACAAAAACACTAGTTTTCTTGACCATGCAATCATTGGTGTAATGTTTTTCATTTGTATAAGTTAGTCATGCGTTCAGACCTTTTTAGATGTTCCTTTGATTAAGTGTTGTACATGGTTCTCTTTGGAAATAAAGCTGCTGTTCATTTGTTTCGTTGACAGTTTGGATAGATTAGCTAAGATTTCGATTGTATGCAGGGTTTGGTTGATTCAGTTAAGTGCACACCGTGCAGGGCATATCCATCTTTCTCTCATCCACCTAAGCTTCGTCCAGGCCAGCTGCTCCATCTCCTAGTTAGCTTCTTCGTCTCACAACTACTCTTTTGTCCACGTAACCCTACCTTCTTGCTCTTCCATTGCCTTAGCCTTCCTTAAGACAAGTTAGCTCTCCACACCCTCTCATCACTTCATCCATCAGTCATTGGGTCATCTAAGACCCCTACCCTACCTCCCTATTCATTCATGCATCCTATTTCACTCATCCATCTTCCAAAATCCAATGTCAGAACATCCTATATAAATTTCTGAACATTCTGTAGAAATCCCTGAAACATCCTGTAGAACCCTTGCAGACTTCCTGTAGAAGCTCACAAGTGAGGTTGCTGGGTAGCCAAACTTGGTGAAACTCTCTGGAAGGGTGTTAGGGACTCCTTAGACCCTCTCTGAACCTTCCCAACCTTTTCCAAGCATTTCTCCTCCTTGATCCACCCCTGCACAGTAAGAAGCCAGTTAAAAGTACATGTATGATAATTTTGATAACGTAATCAAAAATACAAAAAAGATGTGTTCTTTAGATAGGGATAGCATAGGCATGTGCATTTCACCTTTGTAGAAGTAATGGCATCTTTTTCAATAGTTGGCATCCTCTCCTTTGCATCAGTAGGACTAGTTGGTAGAATTAGGGTTTGTCAGGGTTTATGTTACTCTTTGACTTTCAGTTTCTTTCTGCAAGTAGATCAGCTTCCTTTGAGTTAGCTTCCATCCATCAGGTACAAAGCTTCTTCTAAGAGCTCATAGAAGTTGGCTTGAGCCCCTAGCGGACTTGTGCCAGCTGACCAAGTGACAGCTGCGGCAAGAGCTAGTACTTGTGCATACAGCACCGTCGCTTCCAAGTTTGTTACGAACTACCAGGTTGATAAGAGTAAAGAAGGGAGTCCCAGGAGTTGCAGTATTATTGCTGCAATACTGGAGCCCACCAACGTGTCCGATTCTCATGTCCATCGTGTCCTAGAATGTGGGATTCGAAGGGCACGCGGATCCGGATATCGTGTCCATCAAGCCCTGATTTCAAGATTTGTATCCCACAAAAAGGTGGTACCACGGCCTTTAAAGCCCGATTTGGGCTCATTTGTCACTCATTCTTGTTGTGGGTGTGTTGTAGATTCTAGCAAATGGTTTGGGAGCATTTTGGAGGTGATTCACGCAACAAGTAAGTGCATTTTGCTTCTAATTTTTTTGCATTTTTGCTACAACAGTTTGCATATCCATTTTTTTTACAAGTTTGTTCATTTTTTCTTTATTTTTTTATAGTATTCATGGCTCAATCAAGGGCAGCAAGGAAGGGGCAAAGGAAGGGGAGAAATGCCCCCATTGATGATGCCCCTCCTATTCAAATTTCATCAGGGTCTGCAAGTGTTCCCTCTATTGGAAGTGGGGTTGCAACAACAACTTCAAATGTTGACGGAAAAATGAATTTAGAAAGACAACATGCTCAAGAAAACAAATATCCCTTGTGGAAGTATGTCACAAGAGATCAAGGGCTAGGCAGCAAGCTGAAGGGAGGAGGCAATGTTGCTTGGAAATACAACCATTGCAACTATCATTTCAAGAGCGCTTATTACCGTGTTAAATCTCCTTTGTTGGCCTTACTGGGTTGTGGAATTGGAGCATGTACAAAGGTGTCTTTAGCTAAGAGGAAGGAAATGAAAAAAGAGGCCAATGTTGGCGTGGCAAAGGGTGGCTGCATCATCTAAAAAAAACAAGAATGATGATCCCCTTCCATTCTTGAGGAAAAACAACAACAAATTTCCATTTGAGAGTTTTGGTGGGGGTGTGGCTCAAGCAACAAAAAGAAAGGCAGTGACACTTGATCCAATGGACAAAATTTTTCAGAAAGAGATACGGGAAGAGCTTGATCTCACCATTGCATTATTTTTCTATCAGAACTTCATATCATTTAATGTTGCACACTCACTTGTATTTCTTGAGATGCGCTGAGCTCTAACTCAAGGGGGTTCCATCAGGGTATGTGCCTCTTGGGTCAGAGAAGCTTAGAATCACATTGTTGACTAAAGCAAATAAAAAGGTGGAAGAAATGATTTAGCCTATTAAATCAGCATGGCCAACATCTAGGGTTAGTATTGTTTCTAATGGATGGACAGATCCAGCATGCCACCTATTCATCAACTTCATGGTGTCTTCCTTGAATGGACCAGTTTTCTTGGAATCACTAGATGCACTTGGACAATACAAGGATGCATAAATGATTGGTGAGCTATTCATTAAAGTTGTGGAAGATGTAGGTGTTGAATCTTGTGTGCAAATCATTACAGGCAATGCACTTGTTTGCAAGGCTATTGGCATGATTGTGGAAGCTAAATATCCACAAGTATTTTGGACAACTTGCATTATCCATTCCTTGAATTTAGCACTTAAATCTATTGCTTCTAATGTGCCTTGGATTGGAAGTATGATTGAAAATGCATGACATAACCACAACTTTGTGCACAATCATACAAATGCCCTCACAATCTCCAAGGATTACACGCATCTATTATTGTTGAAGATTGCAAATACACAGTTTGCCTCTTCATTCATCATGTTGAAGAGGTTGAGGGAGGTCAAGACCGCTCTTGGGGCCATGGTTATTTCGGATTTTTGGTCTTTTTGGGGAAAGATAGATCAAAAAGCCTCAAAAAGATTCAAGGATACAATGTTAGATGATGCTTGGTGGGAGAGGGTAGATCTCACTATTAAAATCATGGACCCTATCATTTTTTCGCTACGATTTGCAGATACAGATCAACCCATCCTAGGAGAGGTTTATGAGGGATGGGATTCCAGATTGAGTCCGTGAGAACCATTATTTTACTAAGTGAGTGCGCTAAGTATGTGACATCATCAGAGGCCTTCTTCACCACCATAAAGGATATTCTCGTCAACAAATGGGACAAGAATTGCACACCTTTGCATTGTTTGGCACACTCATTGAACCCCAAATACTATAGCCATGAGTGGCTAAATGGTGGACCTTCCCACAAATTCCCTCCCCACATGGATGGTGAAATTTCACAAGGGAGAAAGGATGCATTGAGGAGGATATTTCAAGATAGAGCATCCCTTGATGAGGTGGAGGATGCCTTTGCAGAGTTTTCCACTGGCACTAGGTGATTTGCAAGCTATGATGTGATTAGAGACAGGGGGGCTAAGAAGCCCTATTCTTGGTGGGCAACTTATGGGGAAACAAGCCTTCTTCTACAACAGTTAGCCATGAGGTTCCTCTCTTAGGTGAGAGAAGGCTTGAGCAGTCTAGGGCAGAGACAATGGTGTATGTGCACACCAACCTTCGTCTTATTTACAGGTAGAGGGATGAGTGGTTGAAGGGAAAGACAAATATGTGGAATGTCTTTCCTGATGATATGGGTTTGGACAATAGTGTTGAGTTGGCATTGGCCAACTTGGATCTTAATGACCCAATGCTAGAGCCTGTCACTTTTGATGATGGTGATACTCTTGAGGGGTCATCCTCTACACCAACAAATGCAAAGATTACATTGGATTCAAAGGAGGAGAGCAATGGTAACCATGACAATGATGCTAATTTTGATGATGATATTGATGATTAATGAGATACCTACTACCTTGTAGTTGTTTTGTATTTTCTATTTATATCTGTGTTAAAATTGGGAATTAGGGCAAACTCCATGTGGGTCGTCTTATTTATGGCCACTCATATTGTTTTTCTTGGATTCCTCTCTTGGAGAGGTGTAGGATTGATCTAAAGATCATCTGATTCCAACATGTATTTATGGAGATTGAAATTTATTTGTATTATTTGACAAATTGTCAAGGCAGGCCAACAAGAAAATTACCCCCAGCTCAACCTCAACATTGCATTATAAATAGAGGTGATCTCAAGTCATTTTAGACACATCTCTCATGATCTCTCTGCACTCGTTTGGGTTTGGTGGCAAGAGAGGTCAAGTGGGAGACCTAGCCGTAGTCCTAAAAGAAGGAGATCTAGCCCTAGCCATAATCAAAGGGAAGGCTCCAATACGCAACAAGAGAGGCTCCTATCCACATCAAAAGCAAGATCTAACCGCCGTAAACTAAGGTTATTTAGAGACTGTCAAGATAGGCCTATCCATAGCAAAGAAGGCCCTAATTCGTAGTTAGAGGGAGGCCCTATCCACAGTTTAAGAAGAGGCCTAATATGCAGCTCAGAAAGGAGACCTAGCCGTTGTCATAATAAAGCCCTAGCCACAGTCAATGAAGCCCTAGCCGCAACAAGGAAAGAAGAGACCTAGCCACAACAAGAGGAGACCTCATCATAGCGTGTAGAAGTCTAGATGGACAGCGTGGAAATCTTTGTGTTGTTGGTGACAACAGGGAAAATAAGGCAGCCTTAAGGCTTGAATTAAAGGGTTGTTAGCAAGGCTGGAAGTTACAGTCATAAGGAGATGCATTATGATGAAGAAGTCTGTCTTCAAGACAGCGTAGGGCAGAATTTGTTATGCGTTTGGGTGTTGCGATGCCATTTGAGTGTCATTTAGGCAGGCCGAAAGCTACAACTGGCTGCTTTGCCAGGCTACAAGCCATAGCAAGCAACTAACGCTGTTCCAGGGCAGCATTGAGGTGTACATTGCTTGCAAGAGGCAACGTGGATAAAGGGGAGTCTCTCCTAGGTGGACCATAACCCTAGAAGAACTTAGTTTGTTGATTTAGGGCTGCATATTGTGCCCTAACCAGAATTGCATGTGCAACAAGCAATCAGAGGAATGTTGCAACAGTGTTATGTGGAGGGCCATTAGTTTGACGATCTCCTCAAAGGATATGTTTCAACACTCTTAGTGATTGGTTGAAGACTGTCATGAGAATTCAGGGATGCATCTTTGAACAATCATCATTAACAAAAAGATGGACTTACTGCTGCTTTCATAAAAAGATCAGTTTTGTATATTTGTACTATCTCTATCTCTCTGCTGAACTATTGAAGAATATAAGAAGAATTGATGAAGGGTTTCCCCACATTAGGGTTTGTCCCTCGTTGGTGCCATATCTTGTGTCCGATTGTCTTGGCTTGTCTTCTACTGTTTATGTTTATGTTCTATCTGCATTTTATTATCATGCTAATGCGATTGCTAGACTAAACATTGAGATTGGGCTAACAAGAAAATTAAAGTAAATTTCTCTTAAGCATAGAACATACCAAAACTTAACATGGTATCTCATATATGTAGGTTGAAGAAAGATCTCTATGGTTAGAACAAGCACCCTGGGCTTGGTATGAGAGGATCGATGGCTATTTGATGAAGCTAGAATTCACTAGGAGTGAAGTCGATCCGAACCTTTACTTTAAAACTGATAGATCATTCATACTGGTACTTTATGTGGACGACCTCTTTCTGATAGGTGCAGACACTCTCATTTACAAACGTAAGAGGGAGTTGGATTCCGAATTTGGAATGGTGGACTGCAAACCTATGACTACCTTGATGGTGCTCAACTTTAAGAATTTATGCGGTAGAGCTGCCGGACCTGAATTGGGAGATGCCTCTGAGTTTCATTAACTCATAGTAGCATTGATGTTCTTGGTGAACTCCCGTCCGGATATATGTTTTGCAGTTAGCATGTTGAGCTAATATATGGTTGAGTCTCATCACACACATTGGATTAGTGCCAAGAATCTTCTAAGATATCTTGGGGGCACAATCACTCATGGACTGAGATACACTGCCGAAGATGAGGGACTGCATGGTTATTCTGATGCCTGATTGGGTAGGCAGTGTGATGGATCGTAAGAGCATTTCTAGGTGTTGGTTCTCTTTGGCTTCTGCTTTGATAACCTGGATGAGCAGGAAGCAGAGGTCGGTTGCTTTGAGCACTGCTGAGGCCGAATACATAGTTGCGAGTATGGCCTCCTGGGAAGTTGTCTGGTTGTGGAAGCTCTTCAGTGAGCTGTTTGGACATACGCTGGATACCACTGTGATCCTCTGCAACAACCAAAGTGGGATTTGATTGTTAGAGAATTTCATGTTTCATGATCGCTCCAAGCATATAGACATCAGGTACCACTTCATCTGGGATATAGTACAACGAGGAGGAATAAGGCTCCATCACATTGGGACTGATGAGCATGTCATCAATATTCTGACGAAACCCCTAGGAAAGGTCAAATTCTTGACTTTCCGAGAACGACTAGAAGTCGTGGAGAGACCCTCACCTGAGGGTTTTGTATGATATGGACATTGAGCTCTGGGAGCTCCGGGGGTAATTCTTGGAGGGATGAGCAACCATAGGGTGAGTGGTTCAACCTTCCCCTAGTGGTTTGCTATGTAGGCAGGATGAGTGGTTCATCCTTCTCCTGCTGAGACACAATCACAACGTGAGTGGTTCAGCCTTCCCCTAGTGATTTGTTGTGTACAGGGTGAGTGGTTCAGCCTTCCCCTGGGATACCCCATGGCGACATGTAGGGAGGATGAGTGGTTCATCCTTCTCCTGCTGAGACATCCTACACATGCATTTTGGGACTCATGGGAAGTACCTCTCATCTGGCCAATGAGTAGGGAAATGAGGATCCGGACCATAGTATTACTGATGGATGCATTGTGTACTACCTTACTCCCTATGCTAGGATGATATTGATCTGGGATCAATTAGAATTGACTTCGGGTTAGTAAGAATGGTATGAGACACTCTTTATATGGGACTGACTTCGGGTCAATAGAGAATCGTATACATTCTCGATCATTTCTTCTTCTTCATAGTTTAGTAGAGAAGAGCAGTGCATTGATGGCAGAGATAGTACATACTGGCAGATGGATTAGCAGATGGAGTTCTTCCTAGTTGAGAGGGAGTGTTAAAATTGGCAACTAGGGCCAAACTCCAGGTGGGTCATCTTATTTATGAGAGCTGATATTTTTTTCTTGGATTCCTCTCTTCGAGAGGTGTAGAATCGATCTAAAGATCATCTGATTCTGACATGTATTCATGGAGATATGAATTTATTTGTATTATTTGACAAATTGTCAAGGTCGGCCAGCAAGCAAATTACCCTCAACTGAACCTCAACGTTGCATTAGAAATAGAGGTGATCTCAAGTCATTTTAGACACACATCTCATGATCTCTCTCCACTCGTTTGGGTTTGGTGGCAAGAGAGGTCAAGTGGGAGACCTAGCCGTAGTCCTAAAAGAAGGAGATCTAGCCCTAGCTTCAGTCAAAGGGAAGGCTCCAATATGCAGCAAGAGAGGCTCCTAATTTGCAGCAAAATCAAGATCTAGTCGCAGTCAACTAAGGTCATTTCGACGCTGTCAAGAAGAGGCCTATCCAAAGCCAAAGAAGGCCCTAATCTGTAGCTAGAGGGAGGCCCTATCCACAGTTTAAGAAAGAGGCCTAATACGCAGCTCAGAAAGGAGACCTAGCCGCTGTCATAATAAAGCCCTAGCTGCAGTCAATGAAGCCCTAGCCACAGCAAGGCAAGAAGAGACCTAACCGCAGTAAGGCAACACCTCATCATAACATGTAGAAGTCTAGATGGACAACGTCGAAATCTTTGTGTGCTGTTGGTGACAACAGGGCAAATAAGGCAGCCTTAAGGCTTGAATTAAAGGGCTGTTAGCAAGGATGGAAGTTACAGTCATAAGGAGATGCATTGCGATGAAAAAGTCTGCCTTCAAGACAACTTAGGGCAGAATTGGTTATGCGTTTGGGTGCTGCCAAGAGTAGACAACTAGGCCGAAATCTTCAGGAAGGAAATGCTGCCATTTAAGTGTTATTTGGGCAGGGCGAAAGCTACAACTAGTTGCTTTGCTAGGCTGCAAGCCATAGCAAGCAGCTAAAGCTATAACAAGGCAACATTGAGGTATACATTGCTTGCAGGAGGCAACATGGATAAAGGGGAGTCTCTCCTAGGTGGACCAAAGCCCTAGGAGAACTTAGTTTGTTGATTAAGGGCTGCATATTGTGCCCTAACTAGAATTGCAGGGGCAACAAGCAATCAGAGAAATGTTTCAATAGTGTTATGTGGAGGGCCATTAGTCTGATGATCTCCTCAAAGGATATGTTACAACACTCTTGGTGATTAGTTGAACATTGTCATGAGAATTCAGGGCTGCATATTTGAAGAGTCATCATTAGCAGAATGATGGAATTACTACTGTTGTCATAAAAAGATCAGTTTTGTATATTTGTACTATCTCTATGTCTTTGCTGAACTATTGAAGAACATAAGAAGAATTGATCAAGGGTTTCCCCACATTGCGGTTTGCCCCTGGCTGGTGCCACATCTTGTGTCTTCTTGTCTTGGTTTGTCTTCTATTGTTTATGTTTATGTTTTATCTGCATTTCAAATTTTAATATCATGCTAATGTGATTGCCAAACTGAACATTGATATTGGGCTAACAAGAAAATTGAAGCAAATTTCTCTTCAGCATAGAACATACCAAAACTTAACAATTTTCCATTGGCATTGCTACTACCTATGTAACACATTTTGGTTTTTATGACTTAATGAGAAAATTGCAGTTTCCCTTCTTTCTCTTATTGGATCATTGATGAATCTGTCACAATTGTATTTGTATGCATCATATAACATTGTAAAACTTACAAATTTCAAATATACAATGTAAAATCTAGATCTATCTCTGAATTTGCATCATGAATGAGAATTTGTGTAAGAAATATCTATTTAGTATTAATTTTTAATATATATATAATATATATATATATATATATATATGTGTCCTGTTCTAGGGGGTCTACGTTCCTGTATCGGACACTCGAATTTTTGTGTCCTGCATGTCTCGTGTCCCCATGTCAGGTGACTTAGCTGCTGATTGTAGGCTTCAAATATGCAGTTGTAGCTAGTTGGAAATCAATTTCTCTCAAAGATCACACTTTGATACCATTTTAAAATCTCAATTTCAATAACCTAGGGATATTACTTCCTTATGATTTCCTTAATGAAAAATTGTTTTGTTTAGAATTCTTCAACTCATAGAATAACATGAATTTGCTAGAAAATTAATTGGAAATAAAAAGAATCAACGAAAGCTATGGAAACCAATCGCCAAAATATACACGAGTTTTTTCCCTTCAAGTATGAGCTTCTCATTAAAATTACTCCAAGCATGCTAAGGTTCCCAACTTGGGAAAAAAACCCATTAAGAAAATCCCTCCCCTCCTGCCACCCCAGGGTTACCTTTTGATGCCCCATTGAATTGAAGGGTCGGTTTATTTGTGGATCTGAGCCAGTCCACCAGAGTTGCTAAGGACAACCTCAGAGTCCACTTCACCCAAGAGGGAGAACTGTTCCCCAGAACCTGTAAGGGCAGGGGAGACACCCACAGAGCAAGCCAAACAGATTCAATCTTATACAAAGATAGATCAGAATCTGGTTTATGCAATTCCATTCAAGTTGAAAGGGCAGTCATGGCTATTACCCTAGTCGAAGTCCGTGACTTTTTAAATATTGCCTTATTTCTTGATAACCATATTTTCCAACAAAGATATTTTAGAAGAGCCAACCAGATTTCTTTGAAGTTGCTTTTGGCCTGAAGGGAGCCCAAATAGGCTTTGAGCCAAGAGATAAAGAAGATCAAGTGGTCCAAAGGCCAAATTGTTCTGCAAAAAGAGGCCCAAGGACCACAACCCAAACTTCTTTAGTCACATAACAGTGGAGAAAGAGTTGGGGGATCGATTCCTCCTCGGATTCACATACCGCGCATCTTGAGGGGCTGATCGATCCCCTTTTTCGAAGATTTTCCGTTGTAAGAATTTTTTATGTGAAAGTAGCTAGGAAAAAAAAGTGACTTTTGGGATGGCATTCATTTTCCATATTTTCCCCCAAATAGAGATTTTTGGAGGTTTTTCGGAGTTTAAGTGCATGTGTGAATACTGTGTAACTGACATTCTTCCAACCCCACTTGTTTCCCTTTGACAGAGCTATGGGGGCACATCCCCTTAACTTCCTTAAAAGATTGTCTCTTTGTTTGAGAAGTGCCTATGGGATATTTTCTAGCTTCCAACCTCCTTGCTAGTTCCACTCCACAATATGGCTTAAATTTTCCTCCCCCATACTGCACAAGAAGTTTTTGAGATTCAATAGGGATAGGTCAGAATTGAAGGGTTGGAGCCCCATAATTGAATCAGAGAAAATTTTGGTGGAGGCTCCATTTCTTGGAATTTTTCTTATATTTTTGTTGTTAATTATACCTGGAGGAGTAGATCAGTCGTCAGATGGGAGAGCCCATACCGGAGACCTCCCGTCCCCCACTACCAATTCGCTGGGATTGAAGCAAGTTTCCCTTCCATGTCTTTCAAATTGATGATCCTTTAGCCATTTTTTGATGTCACCTTTCAGTCTGCGAATCTTGGACTCCCAGATGGTGATTGGGCTTCCATCAATCCAACCAGCCTAGGAGAGGGAGACCATTTCCAAGAAATTGGGGGATTCCAGCCAAAGAGGAGAGAATTGAAAGGGGATAGGGCCTAGATCCAAAGGCTGAGAGATCGATAGGTTGATCGGGCGGTGGTCCAAACCTGCCCACTATAGGATGGAGGATAAGAGGTTTTAATTTAGGGTTAGGAGGTTGTTAGCCGCAAGGAAGCGGTCCATTCGGGCTGCTATATGATTTACCCCCCCTCTTTTGTTAGTCCAAGTATACAAAAATTTTTGAGGTTTGACATCAAAAAGGTTCAGGTTTAGGATGAGGTCCTCCATGTATTCTTGCTGGGCATCCTGGATGATAGATCCCCCTCTTATTTCGTGGCTGCCCATTTTTGTGTTGAAATCTCCACCAAAAATGCAGTTATGCTCGAACTCTATGACCTTTAGCTCCATTAGGGAACTCCAACATTCTTTTTTTCCCGAAAATGTGTGGGCATGTATACATTGACCACTGTGAAGGGATGTTGTTTCTCTTTAATTTTAAAAATAGTTGCTATCCAATGAGTTGTTTTTAAGGTACTTACCAGTTGTAGCTTCAACGTATTCCATAATGTACAGAGGCCTCCTGATGCTCCTCTTGAATTGACTGATTCCAGCTTGCCAGTATTCCAAAATTTGTTTTTAATAGCGTTAATAGACTCCTCATCCAGCTTGGTTTCCTGTAGGAGGATGACATCTGGTCTTTCTTTACTGATTAGGGATTTCACTTCTGTGATTATTTTTTAGACCCCAGGCCCTTACAATTCCAAGATATGATATTCATTAATCACTTTTTTAAGTTCCTCGCTCCCTTTCCAAGGCTCATATTGTTTCCTTTTTTTCCTCCTCCTTTGTTCCCTACCCTTGCTAACTGACGAGGAATAGTGTACTAGACTCCGAACTCTGTCTCTTTTTGTTTTCTCCCTTCTGACTTCCTTGTTTGTTTTTCTTATTGTTTTCTTCCCTTTTCTGACGGGCTGCTTCAGGCCTGCCCCCTATGTTTGTCATCAACAGAACTTAGTTGTGCTAAAGGTCCTAGGCCTTCCGTAGATGTCAGGAACCCTTCCGCATCTTCATCTTCCTTTGATGATTCATTAGAATTGTTGTTAGCGTCTGGGTTAGAGCTAGCCTCCTTATGACTGTTTGGGGGATGTCCAAGGGGAGTAGGACGAGGGGCCAGGTCCTCCTGAGGAGAGGAGGCGGGGGAGGGTAGCATTGACCCTTCAACAACAACTTCCAAATCTCAGTAGGAGAGTAGAATTCCAAAACGATTCTGCGACCCCGACCTAAGTCCACGCTCAGTTGGCTTGCTTAGGGTTGGGCAAACTCCACTTTCTTTGAGACCAGAACTGCACCAAGGACGCTGACCTACGTAGAATATTTCGAAGATTACACCTCTTGACCTATTGCCACTGCTCTTTAGGGTCTCCGGGTTGATTCTCCACAGGGGCCCCACCTTTCAGACAACCTTTTGCAAAGTGCCCATATTCATGGCACAAATTACACTTGAAGGGCAACTGGTCATAGTCTACTTCCTGAACACGCGTCCAACTATCCATGCAAAGATTAACAGCTGTCGGGAGGCCCTTCTCAAGATCAACCTCCACACAAATCCTTGCACAGGAGAAGAGACCATCGTTTGGCTCAGAGCAGTCAATATATCGCTCGAGGGAGTTCCCTATGACCCTGAAGGTCGCATCATTCCAACGGTGAAGGGGAAGGGAAGGGAAGGTAGCTTCACCCATACCGGGACCGATGAAGGGACATCACAATACTGGTTGAAACTAGGACTATAGCAGTTTAAGTAGAGCCTCTGGGTCCCCATAAAATAAGGACCACTCCTAAAAACTAAGTCTTGGTGCAAACGATTCTCAAAATAAGAGGTACAAAAACCTTTGCCACAGAACGAGGAAATGACTACACCTTGAATAAGAGGGGTCTAGTTCTTCGCAACCCAGGCCTTGACCATCCAAGGGGAAGGCCAAAGGCCCATGAACTGGCAAATAAGGCCTCTATTTGCAAGCAGCAAGGCCCGAGAGTGGGCCTACGGGACTCTTATTTCAATCTTGTGGATCTCCTCAACTTTCTTTACAAACTTGGAGACCCCCTGCTTGCAGAACTTCGGAGCAGAGGCCACCCGGGAGTTGAAGGCAACTATCTTTGCCAAGAGCGGCGCATCTTGGGTTGGCGCAGAGATTACACTACCAACCCCAAAATCGGCAGGGGGATCGACTGAAGAGCCCCAGGCGACAGCAGCAATGGACAAGGAACACTCAGCAGCCAAGACCAGAAGAAGAGGTCAGTGCCAAGCCGACCCACACAACCAATGCGCCAAACAGAGAAAAGCACCAGAAGCGAGTAGAAGGCTAGAGGAGGATGACGAATCCTAACTCTCGCGGGCCCGACCCACCGGGGTCAACCCGCAATGGCAGGAAGGGCCCAGCCCAAGCAGAGGGGCTGAGCATCCGCAGCGGGGACCCTAAACCAACGTTAACACCGGGCAATCACACCAAGTGAAGAGGCGCCAGGGCAGCAGAGTTGTGCAAGTTTTTCTTTTAGAAGTCTTGCTTTTTAGTAATCTACAATTCTAGGGTTTTTTAACATTTAAGAACTATGTTTTCTAGTTAGAATATTAGTTTTAAAGGAGATGAAGATCAGATATTTAGTTTTCATACCTTTGCTACAAGATGCCAAATTTTGTAGCATTTCATTTCTTTGCAAAAAAATTTCAAGGTGAATCCCTCCCATGTAGACGAATACCTCTTGTTCTCAGTGAGAAAGGTCTAATCCTGTGAAAATTTCAAAACTGAAATCCTATTGCAGCAATTGGAATTTATTTTTCTAATTGTTAATTATTTTAACAATTTATCTCCTACGACAAATATCAAATAAATCACAACCTTCAAAAATAAAATACTACGAAAATAATAGTGTTGGAAACTGAGAAAATACTAGCACACACAATCACTCCATTGCAGAAACACTTACACAGGTTCGTACACTCGATGTCATAAAGCATCTCTGTGGGAAAATTTCATGGAATGGAAATGAACAAATAGGAATGAAAACTTGTGGAAGTATGTCACAACATCAAGGAGCCAAAAAATACATAAGGGAAGAGGAGGAAGCCTAATACAAATCTAAAAGATCAAAGGGTGACTTTGAACATGACACCACTAGCCCACAATCACATAGACAACTCCATCAACATCCTCCCATGGTAGTGGATATGGAAGCACAGAATCAAACATCCATTTAAGGCATAGAACCATATTGGATTTTCTTCACCAAGGGTGTAGGAATGATGTGGATGCAAAAATTTATCGGGTTCTCTATGCATGTGGGATACCATTCAATGTTCTTCACTCACCTTATTGGAAATGGTTGGTGCCATTAATAATGCCCCCAAAGGATACAAGAGCCCTGGGTATGACAAGGCTAGAACTGTGGGACTTCATTATGAAAAAGCAAAAATAGCACATGCCTTGGGTAAAATGACAAATTCTTGGAATGACTATGGGTTATCCATTGTATTTGATGGCTGGACAAATGTAAAAGGCAATCCATTGATAAGTGTTCTTGGTGTGTGTACTAGTGGTGCAATCCTCCTTTCAGTGTATGGTTACTCAAAAAAGTTCAAGACTGCCACAACATTGCAGAACCGTTACTTCAAACAATTGAAAGTATTGGGCCATAGAATGTCATCCAAGTCATCACTGATAATGCTTCTAATTGTAAGGCAACGGGAGAAATTATTGAGGATAGATACCCTAACATATTTTGGTCTTGGTATTTGGCTCACACAATGAACCTTTTGATGCATGATATTATTAAGAACAAACACCCTTAATACTAATGGATTGGCGATTTATACAAGAGAGGTAAGAAAATGATAAAATTTATTACCAATCATAGCAATACCCATGGGATTTTCTGCAGTCATTCAAGTTTGGAGTTGTTGAAGATTGCGAAGACTAGATTTGCTAAATATTACCTCACCTTTAGGCTCCTTTTGAAGGTAAGAGAGTCATTGGCTAGCATGTTATCAAGTCAATACTGGCAGATATTAAAGGACAAGGCTCCAACTGTAGATGACAAGCATGGTTTTGAAGAGGTGAAGGAGACCGCTTTTGATGGTTTGTTTTGGGCTTGTGTGAGGAAAGTTTTGCAATACACCAAGCCCATTTATAACATGATTTGTTTTGCAGATACAAATGCACCAGTGATTGGAGAGGTGTGTGAGCAGATGGATAACATGTTGGGGCAAATAAAAGATATTGTTCAGGAAAAAGATCCCAACTTGTATGATATTATTCACAATTTTGTGTGTGCTTAGTAGGATAAACTTAATGTTTCACTACATGCCTTGGCATATATCCTTACGCAAAATACTACTCTCCATCTTTGTTGGGGAAACCTTCACTTGGTGGTGGGGCTAGGGCCAAGCCCCATACAAATCCAGAGGTACAAAATTGGTATATGACAACATTAGAAAAGTTGGTCCCTGACAGGGAAGAGTGTACTAGATTGCATCTTGAATTAGGAAGATACTTCACTAGCACTTGAGTGTTTGGTTCTTTGCATGCAATGGAATATAGAGACAAATTTGATGTTGTTGCATGGTGGGACATGTATGGCGGCCAGGGACATGTTGTAGCGGCTATAACCGCCCTCCAAAATTTTGGCTCACATGCAAATTTCGGAGCCTACCTTGGATCCTACGATCGATCATCCTTGGTCACTTATTGGTAAGTTGATGATCTCAAGCTTCCCCTCCTTGATATTAAGAGTTGTTCATGTTCTCATCTTTATGCAGCATGTGTCATCTTTGGACATATGGATTGTTGTTTGTCATGCAAAGGCAATGTTGTTTTGCTTCTGCAACAATCAAGCTTCAAGGGAATGTTGTTTTGCTTTTGCAACAATCAAGCTTCCTCCCTTGCCTACTGGAACTCCGCAGTGCGCAGAGACCCCAGCATCCCTTGGCATCCAAAACTACGCAGTGGTTTCCTCAGTGTCTTTCCCTAGCCGGAACCTGCTGTCTCCAGAAATTGCACCGTATTGTCCTCAACTGCTCAATCTTCCTTGCAACTTGAAACTGTGCAGATGTGTCCTTCTGGAACCCATCTCACGGCAGTGCCTTGCATCCAAAAACTGCACAATATGGTCTCTTAGCTGCCCAGGCTGCACTGCACTCAAAAATTGCGCAGAAGTGTCCTCCTAGGACCCCCATCCTGCAGCAGCTTCTTGTGCCTCAAAACTGCATAGTGTTGTCCAAGTTGCCCTGTCTGTCTTACATTCAGAAACTGTGCAGATGGGCCTCCCAGGGCCTCATTCCGGCAACAGTCACTGCTCGCTGAAACAACGTTTATCTCTCTCAATGACTACAGGAAAAGGGTGACATGTTGAGATCACTCCCAAGGAGTTCAGGAAAAGGGCCAAGAGACTAAGTGATGGAAAAAGATCAGGACTGCATGCAAATTTCGTCGATTGCATGATCATCTCGAGGGTAAATTATGGTAAGTAAAGAACACCTTTCGAAGTACACCTCTTAGTTGAGTTTGTAGGACTTCTCGTCATTGTCATATTTTCCTGTCTTCAGTAACATGCATGTGTGCAAACAAAAAGAACTCATTTCATGTGTTTCCTCTACATGTCTTGCTTCCTTTTCGCTTGTTTGACCAATTGTCGTCTTCAGCATGTTGATTGCCATGTCATGCTTGCGACCTTGTTCAAGTGATATCGAAGGTTTGTCCTCTTGTGCATGAGTTGTTTCAACTATGTAAACAACCGTCGCCCTCACACACAATGTTGTAAGCATTGTCGCGCAAGTGTCGTCACGGTCGTCCGAAGGCCTATCCGAAGTGTCGCACTTTTGTCGCTTTCACCATTAGATAGTCCCGTAGTCAGTCACACTGAGCATATCTTGTCTTGTGGTTTGGGGTGTCTTGTCGTTGAGTCATGTTGAGTGTGTGTTCGCAAAGTCATGTATACACGAGTTCACTTGCTCACACACAACCGTTTTTTCCAAAATTCTGTTGACCAGACCACCCTCCATTAGGCAAATCTCCACTAAGCTGCATTGTGCAGTCTCAGCCCTTAGTGACCAAGCACTGTCGCCCAGAACTACGCAGAGCTTGAGGCTGCCCTCCAGGCAGTCTGCACTGTGCAATTCTGAAATCAACCTGGCTGACCGTCACCTAGAACAACACAAAAGTTGCCCAAGAAGCCATCTCAGTCTACGATCCCCGCAAGCCTATCCATTAAGCCTCTCATATTTTTAATATAATATTATAAGATTTGTTGTGACGAACTATCCAGTGGAATATTCACGGCATTTTACGGATCAATGTTACATGTTCCAATAAAAAATTGAATATAAAGTACCCATACAATAAGTAATCAAGTATTTTCCTTGATTGTTTCTTGCATGAATCTTTTAACACAAGGTTTTTGAACTAAATATTGTGCTTAGGGAATTCTTGAGCTTAATGGAAATAATGAGGACCTACAATTTGAAGTGCACAAGGGAAGATTCTCTACAGTAGGTTTTGCTCCCCATTCTGACCTTCTGTGGCCCATCGCGTGCTCTCTCATTTTCTGAGATTTCACTCCTAACTTATGATGCATAGAACTTACTTTTCCCATATGCTTCTAGAAAAGCGTATTTTTGGGGCATAAATCAACTTTCTTGCTTTGAATGTAGCATATTAATCCTGATCATTAATGTCTTTTCCTATTGCTAAAACCAAAGTCCCACTACTAATTATATTGCCTCTCTATTATGGAAGTCCTGTAATTTTGGACATGGAATTTAATTACACTGCATCTTAGTTTCATTAGGGGGTTTATTGAATTTTCCCCTACTTCAAAAGTTGAGATGAATCTTGTTTTTTAGAGTACAACAATTTGGTGCTTGGTGTAACTCTTAATCGTTTAACATGCTTTAGACTTTTTGTGCATTCAACTCGTATTCTTTGCAGATATATTTTCTTGCTTTAGTATTGTACATCAATACATTAGTGTTGTCCACTATAATATTACTAATGGGAAAATTCATGGAAAAACAAAGGCTATGAACTAACTACAAACTGCAATCTCAAAAACATGTAAGCACAAGAATTAAACACCAGGAATATGAGCCAAAGCTTTGAGCCATTTTATTAATATGAGCAGAATGGGTAAAATAGATGGTAATAGTAGAACCTAGGTTTTCTACATGCAAGCAAGGAAAAACCAGGTGATAATAACGAAGCCCAAGTGTTGTAGAAGCTCCTCCCCAATTTCTGCACTGACCCAATAACTTTCAGCTGTTGTTGCCATATAAGAAATGGAAAATATGCCCTCAAAAGTATTCAGAAATTCTGAGAAATTAACTGGTGCACTTTCTCAACAAGGCCAACAAAACCTAGAAAGGAATTGTACCCAAACCAACTCTCTAGGAAACCCACAAAATGGTGCAAATTGTCAGCTGACTAGTAAAATCCATTGCTGAAAGAAAGTGGATTTATAGCCTCTATAATGCCCGGATCATGCTGAAAATGATGCAACCACAGATTCCACACAAACGCCCCTCCAAAAACTACCTTCTCCTCCAGCCAATCTCCTCCAGAAATTAGTTTTCCTCTTCCCCTATGCAAGTTTTCTCTAGTGAGCTCTACATACTGCCAAAATGGAGAAATTCGGCCCACCAAGTTGCCAAGACTTCTGCCCTACAAACACTACCAAAATTCTTGTCTTAAGGTAGGAAATCTCTCTACAAATCACCTGATCTCCTAATTCACTCCAGTTGAAGAAATTTTTGCTCCACAAACTGCTTTTACGCCCAGGTGTGCGCAAAATCGTGTGAACACTTGCAATAAGGCTTTGTGGAAATCTTGAAATCGACTCCCCAAATTTCCTCACTAGGGAGGCATTCGAAGTTTTCCAAAATGAGGGTGGAATTCCGCTTGGAACTCCTGTGATAAACAACACTTCTCTTCTTTGCTAAAAAACTCCAACAGAAGATGTAATGTGAAGTGTAATGGTCAAAAGCTGCCCAACAAATGAGTCCCTCCTTTAATAATTTCTCGCCATGCTTCTAGACTCCCCTTTTAATTATTATTTTATTTGTGGGGGGCATTTTACACTAAGTGACTTTTTTTCCTTTATTTTAGTAAATTAATAATTTGCTGCCAATCTCCCATAAAATGATACTTGTCACCTTTTTCCAAAATAATATTTGCCCCCTTTAATTAATATTACCAAAATTGGGCAAAATTCTCAAGCTCACAAAATTAGGGATATTATAGTCCTCTCTGCCAAAAAGTGCTTGCCCTCAAGTAATGCCTAAACAAGTGTCTCCACTATTCGCTGGCCCAAATGGTCACTGGCAACTGCAAACAACACTGCGATCCCAAATGTGCCACTAAGTCATCCTTGTCCCATGCACTATTTTGTCATTAAGGAATCCCTTGATACCAGGACCACAAACTATCTTGATCAATGTGAAGCACCCCTTTCTCCACCCGTTGTCCAACCAGGTATAAGCTCCAGAAGTACTCTGAATACTATCCATGCGTAAAGCATCACGATAATATAAAATCTTGATCAACCCCTCGTGAAGTTGCCCTACTGAGTAATCAATCTCATGCACTTCAGGAGTAGGTTCTCGAAGATACAATCCAAACCCGATGGAGACAAATCTTTGCCCACATGGGTTCCCCCTGCTCTCCTTTCGCGATCATCTCACCATTCTGGTGAAGTCACCCATGCCAACAGCGAACCGGTAAAACCCAATGGAAAATTTGAATGATCTTCCCCTGTAGGAACCAACTCATCCCTAAGGGTTGTTGAACTGCTAAATCCTGTGATGCCAGAATCCCATGCCCATCGCAGTGTGAAACTACCCTGCTGATACAGCAACATCTCGGTCATGATTGATTACCCAACATGCTTGTACTAGAGCTTCCTCTCCTGTAATGCTCAACCACAATACCTGTCATGATCGAAGCTATGCCCAACCTGCAAGGGAATCTCAGTGGTGTCAGAGTCTACCACTCCATGCTAGCCTCGATCCTGAGCGGCAACCTTCCTCGCCATATGATGAGGACCACAACGATTCCCCATGTGTTAATCGGAGAATGAGTTGAATCCGCTGCTATCATGGTTGTACTCACCATGAAGTGGAGTGATCTATTAGTCAACTAAATCCTTGGATCCCAGAACCACACTGGAAGTTCACAACTCCCACTCCTCACTGGTTGTTGTTGTGAATCCTTGCTATTTGCTAGAACCCATTTGCGCCTTGTCTCGGACCCCTGTATGTAATCAGAGGGCCACCAGTCATTAAGAATCAGTGTTGTACATGCCAAACTTCTTTGCTCCTGCTAGACCACATATTGAAATCTGCTATCCCAAATCTTGATGATACACCTAGACACTGCTTGGAGTCTGGACACCCTCCTGTGGATGAAGCCTACGATCCATCGTCCCTCATGCTCATGTAATGCCTCGCCTTGCTGAAAGTGTATCATGCAACTCCCTCGCAATCACCTCCCCAAGTGTGAGTCCAAGGGTGGAACATATACTACCTCAGCAATAGACCACACCATCCCTCAGCTTGTATTCGATAGCTCGTGCAACCCCCAAATGCCTCAACAAGAGTCTTCCTCTTGCCCATGACACTCAATGTCTCATCCAACTGTCTAGGGTGAGCCTCCCATGTCTTGTTACCTGTACTTAGAGCATTAAGGGGTGGCAACCCAACCCTCTGCAATTGTAAGCCATATTGGAGAGTGATAGGCATGTAAGTCCCCAAGGGTATGGCCAAGAGTCTGCATGAGCACTGAAAGGTAATGCCATGGATGCCCCTCTCTCGGTTTTGGTCCTGCTGATAACTCCATTGGAGACTTGTCCTTGCGGAGCAAGACGTCTCCAAATTCTCACCAGCGTCCCCATCAATCCGAGGTGAGTTGCATCCAATCGTACGTCTAATTTCCCTGTCCATAAGTCTCCTAGGACAGAACGCTTCAAGAGCTCGTTGTGTTGCACCATACGCCACCACATACTACCAAGTATCCTTGTACTCCTCAACATGCCACTGTACACTGCAACCCATCCCTGTACACCACTAGATACCCCTGCTTGTTGTGGTATCACTTTGTACCCTCTGGGGCTCCATATGCACCCATGCATCTGTCACTCCACTAGCAAACTCAATGCGGTGTATGTCACTCCTCCCACTCTATGGTGTGAATCCATGCACCACAACACATCGCCATGCATCTACGTGCTCACCTGCAAACCATTACTCGACGCTACATGTTCCTAGACGCCATTGGATGCCATGATCAAAAGTTGAGATAGTACTCGTTGACTCACACCCTACCAGTATCACCACCTCCATTGTCACATCACCGCACCCTCCAATGGATGGACTTCGCCTCCAAAACATCCCTGAGAGACACAAGAGGTGAATGCCCCTATGTAGCAAGGTCGGTGCCACCACTGTGTTGCTCGTCCGTGACCACTGTGCCCCATAACTGGGGAGAACCCTCAATTCCATACAAGGCACTGTTTGGCGCCTTGCCAATGCCACCTCCTTCGACAAAATCCTACCAGAGTATGTTGATCATGTTGATCATCCTGTGACTCCATGCACAACCAACATGCTCAAACAACTCACAGAGTCTACTTGCTCCCTGTCAACCCAACCCGTCACTAATGTTGATGGCAATCCGAAAGTGTGTGGATGCTCAATGATTGGATCTGTCACGCTGCCAATGCCCTCACCAACCACTTCCATGATGTCGTGGGGAATCCCACTGGATCCCAACAACCATCATCTTGCATCTCGAGTATATGATAGGAAGCCCCACCTGGATCCCAATGCCAACTTGGGCCTCCGGTCTCCCAATGTTTGTAATCTCCTGCTGAACTTCACTCTCGACTACCACTGTCTCCAGAAAACTAGTCGACTCCACTGGGTACCAACTCAGTATCTCACACCATCCAACCCCAAGGGCAGGGTCAAATGCATGTGTACTTGTCTGCACAACAACTCCAACTTGCTAACATGGCGCCTCATCTCACAATCTTGGTCAACATATGAGATTTGTCTAGGTGGCTCTGCCTCTCTCTCCCCAATGTGCAAAGGTAACCTAATAGTGCTATCAACCCTACCTATGTATGCTTGAAGAGGGTCTCAACACAAACTTCTGTCATGCCATCCAGCTCGTTCTGATGTAGAATGGTCTCTCGGATTGTCGCGGCCTTCCTTTTCAATGCTAGAAGGACTGGGTGTATCTACGTACTCCTCACTGTTGAGAAATAAAGGGCAATTTTAAATATTCGATTTCTCTTAATTGTGATAACTCGCTTGATGTTATTTCTTTAGATTTTTCTTCTTATTGTTTACAAGAATTATTATCGTCAACTAGCTACCAAACAAGAAGATCAAAATGCACAAGTACACAAGATATTGGCACCATTCCAGGGCAAAAACCTCTCCTAAACTTGAGAGGAAAAACCCTTCGAACTCTTTCTTATATAATCTTTATTGAGAAATTACATGACCCAAACATTGACTCAGAAATGCCTTCAACATCAAATGACAATACCTCCAAACATGTACCCAAACATATTGTATACTTCTGCAGTGGATCAGGGTTGTAGTAAGAGCATGTCAGCAACGATGATCTCGAATAGGCTTTTCTAGCCTTTTTCTATCCTCGCACTTCATGAAGACTCATCTCATACATAATAGTCTCTTGATTTGCAATTTCATGATGCCAAATGGATAACTGTTATAGGTCAGCGAACACAGAACCCTTTGCTTCAGTATGCGGATGCACGTGATGGGAGAGATAGGGCTCCTCTAGCCCTTAGATGGCTTTGATCTCTTTGGTACTGATCTATTCATTCAATCTGCGGCTAGATTGGATCTATAACCCAACAATATACCCATATAACATGAAACCCTAGATCAGATTAGAATGCCGCTTAAGAGAACAAACTTCGCATGAGGGAACAAACCTCCTCAAATGACTGCGACTACCTTCTCTTGTTAACCCTTTCACTTCGCTTTCCTTCAAGAACGAATTATGATTGAATGTGTGTCTTGAGGAGGTGTCATCATAGCCTTTATATAGGTTTGTCTCCTCTCCCATAGGTCGACTAGATCCTTTGATTAGGCCGACGTGTTCATTGATTAAGCCGACATGATTCTTGGATAGGCCGATGTTAAAACAAGAGGCTTCCATAATTTTCTTCAAGCAGTTTCTTTGCAATAATTTCGTGGGTACATGTTGGAGTATTTCATTGATGATCTAGAAGGATTTGACTTACATCAATTGCATTTACAAGTGTAATAGTACATGACTCATCTAAGGATCTCAATTGGAGCCACGACTTCAAAAAATAAAAAATTTCTTGATACAAAAATACATTGTTACAATATTGGACATGATGAAGACCAAACCTAGTTACACTTTTTTCAACACTCCCTCTTAACTAGGGAGGTATTCATACATACATGGTATATGGACATTCTCAATACAAGAGTTCTCATAAGCAAAGAGTCGGATTAGTTATCCATCTGTCCTAGCATCATTTTAACCAACATTGTTTCCATATAGCAAGGCCTTGTCTAATCGCTCTATCTCTCAAATACATCAGAGCACAATGTTGGTGAGACCAATGACTTTTAGACACACTCGTCATTGTCTCTCTTAGGGTCATACTCACCCGGGTGTTCCCCGAGTATGCCCTACTAGGGCTATTCTCATCTTGGGTTCCCAGCCCTCAAGAATATTGGTCCTCTTACCCACCCTTGTCTTGGATGCCCTACCACATCCTCAAAGAGTGTCAGAGGCCAGATGATATCTCAATCCCCCATTTCTTCTTCATTCTCGGAAGACAGAAATGTAGTGTCTATCTTTCCCGCTCAAATAGGGATGACATATCAACTAGATCAAGCTTGTCTCGAAAGTACACAAGCTTCTTGTTTGGAAGCGATTTCGTTAATATGTTGGTAGTCTGCTCATCGGTGGGAACATACTCTAGCTTCAACGCACCATCTTGCACCAGCTTCCGAATATAATGATACTTGTTATTTATGTACTTTGTCTTCCCATGAAACACTGGGTCCTCAAACAATCCTATAGAGATGGTATTATCACAATGAATAGTTGGAGGGGCCAACAATCCTGCAAATAAGTCAGATGACAATTTCCTGAACCAGACCGCTTCCCGACTGACTTCACATGCTGCTACATACTCGAATTCAACATTGCTTAAGGCAACTGTCTCTTGCTTCCTGCTCATCCAAGAGACCATCGAGTATCCTTGACTGAGGGATCCTCCGGTTGTGCTTCTTCCATCTTTCTCGCTCCCTCCCCAATCGGATTTAGTAAATCTTGTCAGAAGTACATGTTTTCCTTTCTCATATTTTAGGTAGTGATGTATGGTTCCACGCAAATATCTCAGTATATACTTGGCTGCCACCCAATGATCATGACGGGGTTCCATCTGAAACTGACTGAGAACATTCACTGCAAAACATATATCTGGCCGAGTATTTACCAGGTACAACAGGGGTCCAATTAATTGCCTATACCTTGTGGGATCCACCAGACTAGATTCAAAGTTTCTCAACAGTCTCAATTTTGTGATCATCAGAGTCGTCATAAGCTTGCACTCTATCATATCAAACCTCTTGAGAATTTCAATTACATACTTCCCTTGACCCAAATAAATCTCATTGGGTTCTTGCCATACTTCCAGTCCCAGATAATAGTGCATGGATCCTAGATCCTTCATATCAAATTTTGTAGTCAACTGTTTCTTGCATTCCTGAATACATTCTTCTACACCAGTTAGTAGAAGATCATCTACATATAGTAAGATGATGACAGGTTCATCCTTTACCACTTTGATGTAGAGGTTGGGATCAACCGAACTTTTGGTAAAGCCTAGTCTTTGCAGATAAGCATCCATCCTAGCATACCATGCTCTAGGTGCTTGCTTGAGGCCATATAGAGCCTTTTTCAATCTGCAAACATAACCTTCTTTACCTTTGACTTTTAATCCCAAAGGCTGCTCAATGTAGACTTCTTCATCTATAGTGCCATTCAGAAATGTAGTTTTTACGTCCATCTGATGAAATTTCCACTTCATGGATGTTGCAAGAGAAATTAGCAAACGAATGGTTGTATATCTTGCTGTAGGAGCAAATGTTTCTTCATAGTAAATTCCTTCTTCTTGAGAAAATCCTCTGGCCACAAATCTGGCTTTGTATTTGTCTATGCTCCCATCTGCAGCATGCTTAATCTTGTAAATCCATTTCGAAGTTACCACAGATTTGTTTTCCGGTCTAGGAACAATTTCCCAAACCCCATTCTTCATTATAGATTGGTATTCCTCATTCATGGCAAACTTCCACTCAGGGTGCTTGGAAGCTTCTTCAAATGTGGATGGCTCATCTTCTATCAATTTTGACATGTAGGTTGCATACCCAGAGTACCTTTTAGGTTTCTTGCTTTCTCTAAATTTTCCACTTTCCTGATGTCCTTCAGCTTCTTGAAGTGTGGAGGTCAACCAATTAGGTCTCTTCCTCTTTTCAGGGATAGTGACAGGTTCGCTAGGACCTTCATCTTCTTGATGAGCATTTTCTTCTTCTTTGTTGACTTCTTCCTCAAATATAGGAAGATCTTCCTCATCGGAATCAGATGAAATATCTTTTGACCTTTTGAATGTAATATTCTCATCAAAGATTACATCTAGGCTTACCTCTATTTGATGTCCTTCCTTGATGTAGATTCTGTAAGCCTTGGATGAGTTACTATATCCCACAAATATTCCCTTCTTACTTGTTGGATCTAGCTTCTTCCTTTTGTCCTTGGGAATGTGGATATAAACTGGACATCCAAATATTTAGAGATGGTCCACAATAGGTTTCTTCTCAGTGAAGACTTCTTCGGGAGCTCGATTATTTAGAGACCCATGGGGACTTCTATTTTGAATATATACAACAACCTTTGTTGCTTCACCCCATAGGAATTTCGGTAGATCTTGGTCATGAATCATTGCCTTGACACTTTCTTCTATGGTTTTGTTCTTTCGTTCAATTACTCCATTTTGCTCGGGATTATATGGGACTATGAGCTCCCTCTTAATCCCTACCTCCTTGCAGAAGGCTATAATTTCCTTAGAAGTGTATTCTTCACCATGTTGAGAAATGAAGGGAAATTTTAAATATTCGATTTCTCTTAATTGTGATAACTCGCTTGATGTTATTTCTTTAGATTCTGCTTCTTATTGTTTACAAGAATTATTATCATCAACCAGATACCAAACAAGAAGATCAAAATGCACAAGTACACAAGCTATTGGCACTAAGCCAGGGCAAAAACCTCTCTTAAACTTGAGAGGAAAAACCCTTTGAACTCTTTCTTATAGAATCTTTATTGAGAAATTACATGACCCAAACATTGACTCATAAATGCCTTCAACATCAAATAACAGTACCTCCAAACATGTACCCAAACATACTGTATACTTCAGCAGTGAATCAGGTTTGTAGTAAGAGCGTGACAGTCAACAACGATGATCTTGGATAAACTCTTCTAGCCTTTTTCTATCCTCACACTTCTTGAAGACTCATATCATACATAAAAGTCTCTTGATTTGCAATTTCGTGATGCCAGATGGATGACTGTTATAGGTCAACGAAGACAAAACCCTTTGCTTCAGTATGCGGATGCACATGATGGGAGAGATAGGGCTCCTCTAGCCCTTAGATGGCAGTGGGGTGTGGTTTTTCACTCATTTTCTGCACCTTCTTTCCCTTGCTTTGACCTTTATGTCCTTCAGACCTACGCCATTATATGACCAAATTCCCCGTTTTCTTACCTTTTTCATCCCTTTTACTGTAATGTTACTTTACTATATTTTACCGAATAAATGCGAGGCTTTATTTCTTTTTGAAGCTAATTGGACGAGCATTGAAGGAATATGTCGGGAAGTTTATATTTTTCACGGTTGGCTTGCGGAAGCAAACAGGCAGCAGGAGTTAGCTGCAGGAAATGGTAGAACAATTCGCTGTTACACCCTGAATGTTGTTACATATCGCTGTTATATATTAGGTGCTGTTACAGGTCGCTGCTGTTACAGGTTGCTGCTACACATCGGTGCTGCTACAGGTTGTTGCTACACATGAGTGTTGTTACAGGTTGCTGCTACACATCGGTGTTGTTACACATCGGGTGTTGTTACACCTCGGGTGGGTGCGCCGTTACACCAATAGTGCTGTCTTCAGTTATGCCACGTCAGCCCAAACCATCATTTTCTCAATACTGTTGCACCGAAGCTGGAAATGTGGGTACTATTCCACATAACAGCTGTCGGCAATAGATTGTTTATTTTTGAGGCAAAAAGACTCAAGCAGTTGTAACTAATGTATATTTATTTAGCAGTAGGTTGAAACTTCTTTATCTTTGGTATCAACATGAAAATTGAAGATTCTCATGGCTGATCTGTATCCTAATTTTCGGGATGTAATAGTTATAAAAGACTCGGATTTTTATGTATGGGAGGATATATAGAAGAGTACCGTTACTTTATTCCTGTAACTCGTGAACTTATTTTAATATCAATTGGCACAGTGATGCTGTTATTGCTTCTCCACTGATTCGTTAATCACTTTTTGCTTCTTCCTACGCCTTGCTAAGGAGGAAGGGCCCTCCTCCTTGGCAGGGATTGCAGCGATTAGGTAGTGTACATTTCAATTCAGTTTATTGATTTATAGTTTCTCGTTGTTACTGCACATATCGTGGATTGCATTTTCTGTTGTTTCTATTTATCTTATGATATTACACAGAGTGAAACAATAGAGGAATAGTAACTAGCTAGAAGAGATGTTAGCTCTAGGTGTGGCGTGCCTTTATTTCAATCGTTGTGAAGTGTGATTTGATTTTGTAGATTGTTTTTATATATTTGCATACATGATTGATTCAGTAAATTAGATCAGCAACACCTTTTACAATTTTTTTGCAATTTCTCATGCTTGGCTGAAGTGTATCGGCACAGATAGTGTGAACTCCATTCAAACAACAAGACCTACCCTGGGTTGACAATTAATGTTGCAGTCAGAGTCAATTAAGGTTGATAAAACAACACTACATTTTGGCGTCGTTGTCGGGGATGGAAAGTTGACGATTCAGTCAACCAAGTTGTTTGTTTAATATAAAAGTGCTCCTAGTCCACAGTTGTTGGGTGGTAAGACGAGAGGTAAGAACCTGCGCATCGCTCTAACATACCTGGGCGGGCTCACCATTGTGATCACTAGGACACTTAGGACATTTTGATGCTTTGATTAGTGTGTCTTCAGCTCTTCAGTCGCTGGGCTCTAACATACCTGGGCGAGCTCACCACTATCGAAGGCTGAGATACTTAGAGTTTGATTTGATACACATAGGGTCCATGTGTGTACTTTTTAGGACTTACAGAGATACTGAAATCACCCCCACTCTAATAAGTCACAGGAACGACGGGTCGTAAAAAGGAAACGAAGGGTGAAGATTTGGGAAGGAAGACATTTATCCAGGAATTAATCTCTAAGGCAGAAAAAGAACAGTCCATCTCTCAAAGGAATGCAAGGAAGATAGGGCCGCAGAAGGCTGTTACTCCCATAGCGAAAGCAGCAACCTCCAATCCCTCCATCTCGGGACCATATCATTCTAAGGCCAGCACTCATACCTTCAAGATCAAGGATTTGATTCATGAGCAGGAAGGGGAAGTGAGTAGCCAAAATTTGAGGACCGAGGGCCAAGAGGAAACTGAGGGGAACATCGAACACCTAAGAAGGAAAAGCACTTAGAGACTTATCAATATCTGGATACAGGTAGTGCGGTGAAATAGCCAACTCCAGGGGTATCAGAGGCATTAATGACATCTGCATAGCCATCACAAACGCAGCTGGAAGAACGTCCGCTACAGGAAGGATTAGAAGAATTAATCATGGGGGACAACAATGATAAAAATGCTAAAACATACACCACCACTACCACTTTTGAATTCCCAATTGGGAATCTCAGGGGTGAAGCTCCTATGAAGAATATTCCTCTATCATCCTTACCATCCTTTCAGGGGATGACTGTGGAAGATCCGGATACATTTCTATTTGAGTTTGATGTCTTGTGTAGAAGTTATGATTATATAACAAATGCTCAAAAGTTAAAACTATTCCTTGCTACCTTAAAAGGGGCAGCCTTGAGATGGTTCATGGGATTAGGTCCCGCTTCCATTTCAACATGGAATGATATGAAGGAGAACCAAGCAACCCGAACCTTAATCTTTACCCCCCAAAACCAAATATGGATGTGTTCAACCCTTGGTGGGATGAGTTTGAGCCTGAGTCAGATCTTTCCCTACCACTCCTCACGTTGGGGAAAACCCAGTGTTTTAAGGACGAAACAGAAGATGATGTTATTAATGGTTTTATTAGTAATTCCCTGACTTTTTGCTTCTTTTGAAAATGCAAATGAGGAGAAAGAAGTGGAAGATATAGATTTTGAACAAATGAGGATAGCTCTGAATATTGCTAGCAGCCCAATTGAGATTGAGGCTGGAAAGTTTTTGAATGTTAACCCCAATTTGACTGTTGAACAAAATCAACGACTGTTACAGTTGTTGCAGAAGTATAAAATGGCATTTGCATGGGATTATACGAATATGAAATGGATCCACCCTAACCTATGCACTCACCGTATTTATTTGAAGGATGGCTGCAAACCAGTGACCGTATTTATTTGAAGGATTGCTGCAAACCAGTGACAGTATTTATTTGAAGGATGGCTGCAAACCAGTCAGACACCCACAGCACCACATGAACCCTGCACTCAAGGAAGTGGTGAAAGAGGAACTACAAAAGCTCTTAAGTGCTAATTGTATTTACCCAATATCTGACAGTCAGTGGGTGTCACCGCTTGTCATTGTTCCTAAAAATAATGGCAAGTGAAGAGTCTGTGTCGACCATAGAGAACTCAACAAGGGCACTCAGAAGGACCATTTTCCATTGCCATTTATAGATCAGGTCCTTGATACTCTCTCCGGAAAGAAATTCTTTTCATTTTTGGATGGTTTCAGTGGCTACAATCAGATACAAATCGCCCCAGAAGACCAGGATAAAACAACCTTTACTTGTCCTTTGGGAACCTACGCATACAGAGTGCTACCTTTTGGGCTCTGTAATGCACCAACAACCTTTCAAAGGGCAATTCTGGGAATTTTCTCCGACTTATTGAATGACTGTCTGGAAATCTTCATGGACGATTTCACACCTTATGGAGATGCTTTTGAAGTAGCATTAGTCAATCTAGAAAAAGTGTTAGAACGATGTGTACAGACTAATGTTGCCTTGAGCACAGAGAAATGTCACATGATGATGACTGAAGGGATCGTGCTTGGACATTACATTTATGCTGACGGAATCAAGGTAGACCTTGCAAAATAGAGGTAATCCTAAAGATTTCAAACCCCAAAACACAGAAAGAGGTACATAGTTTCTTGGGGCATGCAGGGTATTACAGAAGATTTATAGAAAAAATCTCAAAAATTGCATTGCCATTATTTTCCTTGCTCATGAAGGATGTGGATTTCTTGTGGACAGGGAAGTGTGAGCAGACCTTAAAGCTGAAAGGCTGTGTATAAGCAGCCTCGGTGTTGCGAGGACCTAATTGGGAACTGTCGTTTCACATAGCTACGGATTTATCGGATATTGTTGTAGGTGTTATTCTAGGCCGCTCAAGGATAAGAAACCTTGTGCCATTTACTACATAAGTAAATATCTAACTCCAACTGAGCTCAACTACACAGTGACCGAGAAGGAGTTCTTAGCAGTGGTGCACACCATCAATAAATTCTGACATTACATCACCGGATATCAAGTATTTGTACACACTGACCATTCTGCCATTTGTTTCTTAATGAATAAGCCAATTACAAATGGTAGGATTACACGCTGGTTATTGTTGTTACAAGAATTTGATATCACTATTGTAGATAAGCCTAGAAAAGACAATGTAGTAGTTGACTTTCTTTCTAGGCTAACTATTGATGATAGCTGCACTCCTACTGGAGATTCTTTCCCTGATGAATATCTTTTTGCTATTTCTACTTACTCACCTTGGTATGTACCATTCTGCCATTCGTTTCTTAATGAATAAGCCAATTAAAAATGGTAGGATTACACGCTGGTTATTGTTGTTACAAGAATTTGATATCACTATTGTAGATAAGCCTAGAAAAGACAATGTAGTAGTTGACTTTCTTTCTAGGCTAACTATTGATGATAGTTGCACTCCTACTGAAGATTCTTTCCCTGATGAATATCTTTTTGCTATTTCTACTTACTCACCTTGGTATGCAAACATAGCCAATTATCTTGTTGCAGGGAAGTTTCCCCAGTATTTGTCCTTCAGGGAGAAAAAGAAAATCATACAACAAAGTGCTACATATACCTGGATAGATGGGAACCTCTACCACACTGGACCTGATTTCCAGATCAGACGATGTGTTAGAGAGGATGAGGTCTTTGATATCCTCAAAACCTGTCATGAGGAACTTCGTGGAGGGCACTTCGCAGACAAACGGACAGAGTACACAGTCCTTTCAACAAGGTACTACTGGCCGACAATATTTCAGGATGCCAAGAAGTTTGTGAAGGGATGTGATAGTTGTCAAAGGATGGGCCAACCACTACAATTGGATGAGATGGCGTTACAGCCCCAGATTGTCATAGAACCTTTTGAGAAGTGGGCTCTGGATTTTGTGGGACCAATCAATCCTTCATCCAAATAGAGATCCTACATCTTGGTCTGTACCAACTATGTCACAAAATGGGTCGAGGCAAAGGCACTAGCTAGAGCCATGGAGCAGGTTGTCTCGGATTATTTTGATCGAAGACATCTTCGTCCGGTTTGGCATACCTAGGGAGATAGTCACAGACGGAGGGCTGCAGTTCACATCTCATAAGATCCGGGAATTGGTTAAGAAATATAAAATCCATCACAAAATCACAACACCTTACCATCCACAGGGGAATGGCCAGGTGGAAAGCACTAATAAAGACATTGACGGGATCCTTACCAAGACTATGGCCATTCATCGAAGAAATTGCGCTGACAAACTTCCGGAAGTATTATGGGCATATAGGACTACATGGAGGAACACCATTGGATTCTCACCATATGAACTTATGTATGGCAGGAACCCTTTCTTCCCCATTGAATTTGAAATGAAGACATTAAGGACAACATTGCAGGTCAATTTGGATTTGACTACAGCACAAAGGCAGAGATTGAACCAGCTCAATGAATTGGAGGAGAAACGGTTGGCCACTATCCAGCAAACAAAGATTATCCAGTAGCAAAGAGCTAAGTGGCATGACAAATTTATAAAGAAGAAACAATTCCAAAAAGGAGATTGTGCTCTCTTACACGACTCAAGGTTTAAGGACTTCAGGGGTAAGCTCCACACCAGATGCCTAGGCCCTTATGAGGTAGATGCAGTCTTTGACAATGGGACTATAAATTTGGTAACCATTGACAATGCAAGGACATCATTACTTCTAAATGGACACCGTCTCCGGTTGCATCACAAACCTACCTTGAAGGGTTCATTTGTCAACATTGTCACAAATTCAGATCTACATGTTATGGGAACAGGGGAAAGCCCCCCTGTGTTGCAAAAATTTTAACTTTTCCAATAAGTGTAACAGCTGAAAACCACCTGGTGGCGGTTGTTACACCATGCTAATATATATATATATATATAGATAATCTAGCTGTGAAAACCTTTTGCAGGCGCAGACAAACACTGTTTGTAGCAGTTGAAAACCTCTTGGTGGCGGTTGTTACACCCTCTGCAACAACATTTGTTATTTCAAAAGTGTATCATACGATAAGCGTTGTTACACCTCTGCAAAAGCATTTGTATTTCAAAAGTGTATCATACGATAAGTGTTGTTACACCCTCTGCAACAACGTTTGTATTTCAAAGTGTATCATATGATAAGTGTTGTTACACGATCTTTTGTTTTTATCTTTCTGTAAAAATTAAATTAATATATATTAGTCGTCTTGGTTGTTACATCTGTAACAACCGATGACTTTTTAGGAATAAAACGAAATATTTTATTGTAATAAACAGCAAAAACATCATCGTGAGCCTCATCAGCAGATCTAAGTTCGTGTGTCTCGCTGCCCGAGTATGATTCGACGTTGCGCCGCCCATCACCATGCCCCACATCACCCAGGTACGTCATCAAAAAGGTAATATTGCATTCCATTTATTTTGTAATTATGGTAAGTTAACATGACTAATTGACGGTCGAGAACGACTGTCATAATTAAGCTGGGGGGGAGAATGAATCATGTCGTGACATCACTATTGCATGATTTGTAATTATTGGAAAATCCAGCGATAAATGCACACGACCCGGGAGTTATTGTTACTTAATACCAAATCATACCAAAAAGGGTAAGGGCACTATTGACGAGACCTCCCCATGACTCACCATTAAAGCAAAATTCATTAAGCTGTACGAACCATGCATGCCAAATCTTAATCCAAATCTGCACCTGTGCCACCCTACCACCCTATCATTTACCCCTGCTGGAGGCACTGAATCCTTATTCGAAGTGCTTGGAGAGAAAGAAGGTAGCAGTGCAAGTTGAAACAGCTAGAGTGTATGCCAGAGGGAATATAAGCAGGTGAAACAGCGTTTGAATCGCAGAAGCAATGGGTGGAGCAGCCATACGGCACGAACCAGGGACTACAGAGGCCTTGGAAGGCTATCCTGAGGCATGCTAGGTCTTCAAAGGCGTAGGCTGGTTCGAATTCTTCCAGAAATTGGAAGGGTCAGACAACGATGTGGCCATGGAATTTGCGAAGAACTTGGAAAGGAACCAGACGGAAGTCAAAGGACTAAAATTGGAGGTCACAGAAGAAGTTATTGCCAGAGTAACAGGATTTCAAGCAGAAGGGAAGAGATGGTTCACCAGGAAGGTTAATGACCCCTCGCTAAAAGGGGATTTTCTTCAAGAAAGCGAGTCGTTGGTTAAGAAGGGCAGGGGAATTGATAGGCTGTCACTCCCCCAACCATGGGCGGATGTTGCTCTCTTCCTCATTAAGTACATTACTTGTGAGGGAAGAGCAACAATCGTGTTTAATTACCATTTCCCATTGCTGAACCATCTCCGCCATCAGCAGCGGATTAACCTGCCGTATTTCTTGCTAGGCAATATTAGACATATGGCTGCAGCTGTAAAAATGGCTACACATCTAGAAACATGTGTCACAAACCACGACCTTATTAAACTCATCGTGCTGGATGCCTTAAGCCAACAGGGCAAAAATTGGGAAGAGTTCATGTGAAAAAGGCCCAGGACTACTCGCAGAAGGCAAACAGAGACGGTTGGGGAAACTCTAGAGGTAACAGAGGAGAAACCGCAACCCTCGACAATGAGGATCAACAAGAAGTCGGTTGACAAACCAATTGGAGACAGAAGGCTGAAGCAGAGGATAAGGGTCAGCGGACACCCAGAGTCCCCATCTACGTCGAAGAAGAACAAGGAAGCAGTCGAACAGGAGGACGAGGAGCAAGCTCAGCCAGAGAAACCTCCTTCACCTGGTAAGAGCAAAACCCAATCCTTGCTGTCGAAAATTGAAATTTTAGAAAAAGAGATCGAGAAATTAAGGGAACAGTTAGTAGTAGGGAAGGCAGAGCCAAGAGCCCCAGGGTTGGATACTTTGGCGGAGGCTGTGGACAGGGCTAGAAGGGGAGAAATCCTGGGGACTCTGTGTATAGCCTGTGCTGGGAAGTTGGTGGAAGCTGGATTCAAAGTTTGTGCGGCAGATGCTACCTCGAGGGAGACTCAAACCGAAAATTGGGAAGCTGTTACACCCGAACCTGTCGAGGACGTTGTTGATACACAAGAACTAGCAACCGAGACAGCACAATCCACAGAGAGTGATCAAGCAATGGATACACAAGAACCCTTTGCTGACACTGTTGTTTCACCTGGAACAGCAGTGGAGGAGGAAATCAGCCAAGTGGAGGAAGAAAAAGATAACATCCATGAGCCAATGGTCACTGCTGCTGTTACACAAGAACCAGCAGCAGAGACCGAAGTTGGTCCGAAGGTAAACGATGAGCAAAAACCTATGGATATTACTGCTGCCACACAAGAACCAACAGTAAGAGTGGAGGCTGACCAGGAAAATAAAGAAACTGTGGTCAAACCCACTAACGAAGTTGTTGTTACACAAGAACCAACAGTCGAGGTGGGACAGTTTTGTTCTCAGGAGGATGCTACACCGTCAGTTGATGATGCATGTGGGAGAATGCCGAGTCCTGTTGAAGGATGGCATTCTGAAAAATTGTTGTTGTTGGCAGAGCTGCAAAAGTGGAAGCAGCTGGCACTCTCTCTACAGGAGGGAGTGATTCCACTCAATGTGCATAAGAATATGATGGATTCCTTGCAAGAGAAATGGTTGAAGGAAGAATGGGAAAGAAAAGAGGAGGCACGAAGGCATAGAAAAGTGATAAAGGAAAAGGATGAACAACTGTATCAGCTGCATCGGGAGGTCTCTGACCTAAAGCTTGATAAGACCAAACTCTGTGACCTCGCTCTAAACCTGCTAGCATGCAGGCGGCCGTCCCCGTCATACCCTGTGTTCCTGTGGGAACGTTACTATTTATTTCAGTTGAGAGCAGTTTATGAAAAAAGGTTCTATTTGGGTTCTTTTACCCACACCTTTTTGGAAAATTTTCAATCCTGTGATTTTGATGATCAGAGTCTAGTGTGCGAGCTGTTCTTGCACAACATGATGTGCGAATACGTGAGCACAAAGATGGTAGCGACTGAGGCGTTGGTTGGATGTCTCAAGCACACTGAGGCTTGCAGTGCAGAATTGCAGGAAGGGGACCCATTTGAGTATAAGAATTTTGTGGCTGCTGTTTCACGGGTGCCGAAATACGCCCAGATTGTGCTGACACTGGGGGCATTCTGGATTGGCCTCAAGTTCAGATTCCCTCTGATCTGGTTGCCATTGGAGGAGTATCAGCCCGATTATCAGCTATGTGATTATGAAGAAGAATCCTGGCCACGTGAGTTAATGGTCGATCAAGGATTTAGAGCTCCAGGGGATGACACTGCTGCTGCATACAATTTTATAGATTTTCATCAAGGGCACAGTAGAAGGGTCTGAGATTTTGCATGGGAACATGCAATGGCGTCAGTCGGGGGGAGACGTTGGGTGTGGTTTTTCACTCATTTTCCGGACCTTCTTTCCCTTGTTTTGACCTTTATGTCCTTCAAACCTGCGCCCTTATATGACCAAATTCCTCGTTTTCTTACCTTTTTCATCCATTTTACTGTCATGTTACTTTACTCTATTTTACCGAATAAATGCAAGGCTTTATTCCTTTTTGATGCTAATTGGACAAGCATTGAAGGAACATGTCGGGAAGTTTATCTTTTTTCAGTTGTTGGCTCGCAGAAGCAGACAGGCAACAGAGCTTAGCTGCAGGAAAGGGTAGAACAGTTCGTTGTTACACCCTGAATGTTGTTACATATCGTTGCTATATACTAGGTGTTGTTACAGGTGGCTGCTGTTACAGGTTGCTGCTACACATCGATGCTCCTATAGGTTGCTGCTACACATCGGTGTTGTTACAGGTTGCTGCTACACATCGGTGTTGTTACAGATTGCTGGTACACCTCGCGTGGGTCCGCCGTTACACCAACAATGTTGTCTTCAGTTATGTCGCGTTAGCCCGAACCATCATTTTCTCAATACTGTTGCACTGAAGTTGGAAATGTGGGTACTATTCCACATAACAGTTGTCGGTAGTAGATTTTTTATTGTTGAGGCAACAAGACTCAAGCAGTTGTAACTAATGTATATTTATTTAGCAGTAGGTTGCAACTTCTCTATTTTTGGGATCAGCATGAGAATCAGAGATTCTCATGGCTGACCTGTTTCCTAATTTTCGGGATGTAATAGTTATAAAAGACTCGGATTTTTATGTATCGGAGGATATATATAAGGGTACTGTTACTCTGTTCCTGTAACTCCTGAACTTATTTTAATATCTGTTGGACACCTAATCCTAATGGGTTAGCGTGGAAGTTGAATGGACAAAGCAGTCCAAGAGACCTTGGGATCTGAATCCCAAGAGTCACAATATGTACTATAAATGTAAATGAGTTGTTAATAAAAATGGCACTCAATGATTTATCTTTCCATCTGTCTCGCTGTCCATGTGAGTTTAACATGGTATCAGAGCCATGATGTGTGGCCTGTGTAGTTTTTTCATGGTTTATTTTAGCTGAGCGCCTCTGTCCTGCGTGCCTCTGTCCTGACACTGAGCACTGTCCTGAGACTGCTTGCCTCTGTCCTGAGCACCTCTGTGAGACTGCGCATTGTCCATAGTTATGCGCTACTGAATGGGCGTTTTTGATATTGAATGCACCTGAGAAGCATAAGCGTTCATGCAGAAAATATACCCTTGATAATCTGCCTCTGACATACCTGTCTCTGCGCCTCTAAGCCTGAGCGTTTATCTGACACACCAGCGCTGCATATGCTCTCTGCGCCCTCTGCCATTACGTACGTTGCTGCCAGTACGTTGAATTGAACTTGTCTACGTTGAATCCAGCTGCCAGTACGTTGAATTGAGGTATCGTTTTGTTAATGGAGGTACGAGTATACTAAATGTTGTGGACTGTGTTGTTTATTTGATGGACTGCGTTTTTCTGTAAAACGTTTGGGCTACCCTGCGTTGAATGGAACGTTGGACTACTACTCTACGCTTGACTGTGTTATTGGTGTGCGTTGGCTTTAAACTCCATTGTATGTAAGATATAAAGAGAGGAGGCATTTTATGGTATGAACGCGTATTATTGGTGTGATGCATTTCTTTATGTTCATGTGTGAAATTCGATAGTCTGGGTGAAACATTTGAAAGCGTTCTGTGCATTCAAATCTGGGCTGGTTGTTCATTGAAAATGGTATCGCTGCGTTTTTTAATGCTGGCTGCGTGCGTCCTTATGACCACTGCGTTAATGGTGCCTTCTTCATGACTGCGTTTCAGTGATATATATTGAGACCTGCGTTAATGGTGTGCTATTGAGACCTGCGTTTAATGCTATTGAAAACGTATTGAAACCTGGAAATACAGTTATAAAAAAAAACTTGGTATGTTATGGTATGGTGACTGTGTTGGTGCGTATATATTGACGTGGAGAAAGTCACTCATGAATGCAAGGATTCGGTTCGATGATGCCATGGAACTGAACTGCAGATAGCATGGTCTTTCATCAGCAACTAACATAAACTTATGGGCGACAGAGTAGCCGTATCAAAGGAAGTGAACTTTATAATCTATGTCTAAGGTGTTTGAGAATCAAATCTGCTGTTAGTTTTAGTGGGTTACTGCTTATTGTATGGATGAAGTTGCTTCTAGAAATATCATTTCATGAACTGTGATATATTGCATGTTCTCGCTCCTGATCCTGTCGGCCTTCTTTATTTTGAGCTGACAAAGCACCAGAGTATGAGAAACATCCGAGCTGCCTCTGCACCATGAGATCCAGGTGGTAACTCTAACATTTGCGTAGAATGGGAGTACTAAAACCCTCCCTGGCCAGATAAAGCACAGGAGCTCATTCTTTTACTGCCAGGTCTGCGTATGGCTTGTTTGCATTTCAACCATATGCATTTACGAGGGCGTTTCCTTTTTTCGTGCGCGGTGCCAGGTTCACTCTAATTCTTTTCTATAATCTGCCACATGTCGATGTCAAGCAACCGGGCACGATTTACCCTATCTTATGGAACACATTTCCTTGTATAAATTGGGGCTTATGCGAATAGCCATGCGGCCCTTGAATCTGTAGGTTATGATAAGGAAAAAAAACCCATTCATTTTACCGTTGTATAATACATATTAATTACCACGGCATTCGGTCTTGGCATATTAACTTACAATTATGTTCTTGGTACTCACGTTCCTGGAATTTGTGATTTACCTGAGTAAGCTCGCTAAAATCAAGCGAGGCTTTGATTGATAAGCAAATTATGAGCCAGTGCTGATGTTGATACCTTCTAGTGTGTGCCTGGAAAGGGATGATACGAGGAATTTTCATTGGGATGAGGAATGAGAAGAAGATCTTGGCACCATGTCAGTGATTAAATTCTTCATTTCTCTGACTTGAAATAAAGAATTGTAAAATTGAGATGATTACAGATATACATTGCTGGATTTTATAGCAGTCCATTCGCCAAAGAGAAATACAACTTAGTCTACCAAGTTCATCTTACTAAGTATTAACTCTACACCCTTGCAAAAGTAGGCCTCAACAGCGGTTTCTGCCCAATGGTTTGATCGTACACCAAATGCTTTACTTTGAAGAAGTGGCTTCAATGCATGTTATAAAAATGAAAACTTTGGATTACCTGCTTGCTTAGCCCAAGCCATATTTTCAAATTCAGGCTCCTATATTTACAGCTGTCTAGACAAAAAGGAGCCTATTTCAAGAAGAAAAGTTGGTTTCAAAGCATCTTCAAATCAAGTTTTATCAGTTTGTGTTCAAGTTGGCCTTTGTAGGCAGATTTTATCATTGTCACAGAGTCAAATCTCCTTAATAATTGGCTGCATATACATCTGAAGCAGGGGCAAGTATTCTCTAATCTCCTGGAGGTTTTCCTGAAACTGTGAATGAGTACTTGAAGGATCCAAGCAAGTTTGCATTTGTTGCTGCCATAATTGTGGCATTGTACTTAAAACTCATTATAAGTGCATTGTTTCCTTGATTCAACTGCTTCATAAAGATTTTGGTGAGCTGATTGTAATCTTTTATGCTGCACACTTATCATTTGCTGACATTTATAAAGGATATTGTTGTGTATTGTGAGTAGATATTATTTTTCTGCATTAAGACAGATGGCCAGAATCAGTGAAGTATTAGAGTTCATGAAAACTCTTATACAATCTACTGTTGATGACACATTAAAAATCAGCAAAGGATCTCTCTCAGAAATTCAGACATGCTTATATAATGCCCAGGAAAAGATTGATTTTTTGCAGCTTGAATCACAGCTACAGCAAGAAGAGCTACATAGACATCATTCTGAACCTGTTTTTGTTCAGAACGTTGAGACAACCACCCATCAGCAGCATGTTAATATTGTTGAAGTTCATTCAGATCCAGTGCCCAATAAAGCATTAATTGTACATGCAGATGCAGAAACTCAGTCTGCACTTCCCAAGCCGATCATCAGACCTTGGGAACAGCTTGTCCACAACAAGCACAGAACTGGTCTTGGATATGACAAGGACTTGTCCTTTCATATTCCAGACTATGCCAAGCCCATTCAGTTTCAGAGTGCTGGATTCATTTATGACAGTTCAACTGCTCCTCATGACAGTTCAGCTTCAGCTGTTCCAGACTCTGCCTCTCTTCCACAGCAGCAACAACAGCAACAACAACAGATCGTGAAATGCCAACACTGTGATCGAGTTGGCCATTTGAAAGATCACTGTTTTGATCTTCATCCATGTAAGCACTGTCATAAAACCAGTCATTCTTCACACAGATGCTTCAAAAACAAACGTCCTGCAAGAACAAAGATTCATCTTGGATGGATCGCTTATTGGCAATGGGCATCAACAGCCAAGAAGATATTCCAAACACATGTCAGAACTTGTTCCAGAATATTGAACAGTCTTGCAGTTGAGTTTTCTCCATCTTCTCACCTTGTACCTGACAGGGGGGGAATGATGGTCATCTACAAGCTTCAAAGTCACATCAAGCGAGCCTGAGCCACAACCTGCCACACCAGTTTCAGAGTTGCAGCCAGAGACAAAGATGCTTGAACATGCCTTCAGTTGGCAATCTGGGACACTTCCTCTAGCAGAAGACTCCAGCTTCTTGCCAGTTTTGGAAGAGTTCCAGGAATTACAGAGTTGTTGGTCATCCTTAAACCATCACAGATTGAGAACACTTCCTCTAGCAGAAGACACCAGCTTCTTGCCAGTATTGGAAGAGTTCCAGGAATTGCATTAAGCATTCCAGAGTTGTTGGTCATCCTTAAACCATCACAGATTGAGAACACTTCCTCTAGCAGAAAACTTCAGTTTCTTGCCAGTATTGGAAGAGTTCCGGGAACTGCACTAAGCGTTCCAGTGTTGGTGGTCATCCTTAAACCACCGCCCTTTATACCAACATTTCATAAAGCACATTCAGCCTAGTGCTGCCATGTATTTTTTGCACATGTTGTATTACAGCTCTCTTCTTGGACTCATACATAACCCTTCGGATTAAGGGGGGAATGTTGGACACCTAATCCTAATGGGTTAGCGTGGAAGTTGAATGGACAAAGCAGTCCAAGAGACCTTGGGATCTGAATCCCAAGAGTCACAATATGTACTATAAATGTAAATGAGTTGTTAATAAAAATGGCACTCAATGATTTATCTTTCCATCTGTCTCGCTGTCCATGTGAGTTTAACATCAATTGGCACAGTGATGCTCTCATTGCTTCTCAACTGATCCGTTAATCACTCTGTGTCTTCCTGCGCCTTCTAAGAAGGAAGGGCCCTCCTCTTTGGCAGGGATTGCAGCGATTAGGTAGTGTACATTTCAGTTCAGTTTATTGATTTATAGTTTCTCGTTGTTACTGCAAATATCGTGGATTGCATTTGCTGCTGTTTCTATTTATCTTATGTTGTTAAACAGAGCTAAACAACAGAGGAATTGTAACCAACTGGAATAGATGTTAGCTCTAGGTGTGGCGCGCCTTTATTTCAATAGCTGCGAAGTGTGATTTGATTTTGTAGATGGTTTTTATATATCTGCATACATGATTGATTCAGTAAATTAGATCAGCGACACCTTTTACAGTTTTTCTGCAATTTCTCATGCTTCGCTGAAGTATCGCCACAGATAGAGCGAACTCCATTGAAACAACAAGACCTACCTTGGGTTGACCATTAATGTTGCACTCTGAGTCAATTAAGGCTGATAAAACAACACTACAATGGCTTCGATCTCTTTGGTACTGATCTATTCATTCAATCTGTGGCTAGATTGGATCTATAACCCAAAAATATACCCATATAAAATGAAACCCTAGATCATATCAGAATGTCGCTTAAGAGAACAGACTTCGCATGAGGGAACAAACCTCCTCAAATGACTGCAGCTACATTCTCTCTTTGACCCTTTCACTTCGCTTTCCTTCAAGAACGAATTGGATTGAATGTGTCTTGAGGAGCTGTCATCATAGCCTTTATATAGGCTTGTCTCCTCTCCCATAGGCCGACTAGATTCTTTGACGTGTTCATTGATTAAGCCGACATGATTCTTGGATAGGCTGACGTTAAAACAAGAGGCTTCCAAAATTTTCTTCTAGCGGTTTCTTTGCAATAATTCCATTGGTACATGTTGGAGTATTTTATTGATGATCTAGAAGGATTTGACTGACATCAATTGCATTTACAAGTGTAATACGACATCACTGTCTTCATTTTACATGACTCGTCTAAGGCTCTCAGTTGGCGCTGCGACTTCAAAAAATAAAAAATTTCTTGATACAAAAAAAATTGTTACAATATTTGACAAGAATGAACCTAGTTACACTTTTTTTTTTCAACACTCACAACCTTGCGTACCCTCAGCCTCATGCTCAACCTACTCCTCAGGGTTTCGATATCTAAAGCTAGGTCTCCTCTAGCAAAAGTGCCTCTTGGTTGTTCGGTTCTGTTATATTCTTTCCACGACTAACCCATGTAGTTAACCGGGGGTTAGAGGGGGGGCAGCGCCCCGGAAAATTTTGGTTTTGGACCCTATGTTAGGATGGGCGGACTCACCTATGGTTTTGTGCATGATTTTCGCACATGTTTTTGGACGCGATGGTTTTTCGGTCCATGGTATTAGACGCGATGGTTTTTTCGGTCCATGGTATTGGATGCTTCGGCATGTATAAATATGTATTATAACATTGAAAGGAACATAATGAAAAATCAAGCTAGTAGTCCCGGTTTTGGGATCCAGGGGAAATCTCTGTGTATATGTGTTATGCTCTCGCATTGTTTATTTTCTTTGTTTTAGAATTCGTATGCAGGTAATTTTTGTACAGGGTTAAAACCTACATTTGGTTTCAGATCAGTTTTGGCTTCAAGGGGACGCCTTTGTTACTGAAGGGTTTCGCTCAAGCCTGTGGTAGACCTTGTTCAGTGGGAGATCTGCGAGATCGATTCTGGTGGTGAAAGAAGATGGCGAGCAGTGGAAAGATAGAGATCGAGAAATTTAATGGTCAGAGTTTTGAGTTGTGGAAACTCAAGATGGAGGATCTATTGGTGGATAAAGATCAGTGGATCGCGGTAGATACGGGTACTAAACCAACGGGATTGTACGATGAAAAATGGAAGAAGTTGGATCGGAAGGCAAAGAGCACAATACGATTGTGTGTCTCAGATTCAGTGTTGCTGAATGTATCAGGGGAGGCTATGGTGAAGGCTTTGTGGGACAAGTTAGGGACTTTGTATCAATCTAAGTCTCTGGTGAATAAACTGTTCCTGTAGAAAAAGCTGTATAACCTCAGGATGAAAGATGGAGACTCGGTGACAGAGCATCTGAATGCATTTAATACTGTGGTAAGTGAATTAGCATCTTGTTGATATTAAAATTTCAGATGAAAATAAGTGCATCAATTTGTTGTGTTCTCTACTAGATTCGTGGGATAGTCTGGTTATTGCAATAGGTAGCAATGCAACTGCCTTGTAGTTTGATGAAATAGTCTCATCCTTGTTGACGGAGGAGATGAGATGGAAAAATATGGAGAGCCAGAATGGTGATGCCTTGTCTGTACGAGGACGGTCCCAGAACAGAAACAAAAATAAGTCGTCGAGTGGGAGATCTAAATCTCCAGGAAAACCTGTAAAGGTGGTGTGCTGGAAATGCGGAAAGGAATGGCACTACAAAAGGGACTGTAAATCTAAAGCTCCTGATAAAGGAAAGGGATCTGATGATGCTCCTTCTGTAGAGGCGAAAACCACCTCAGATAAAGGTGGGGATGTGTACTTGGCTTCTTCAAGTACACATGTAGATCATGAAGCATGGTTGATTGACTCAGGTGCATCCTTTCACTTCACTCCCCATAGAGAGTGGTTTTGCGAGTATGAGAAATATGATGGTGGTGATGTCTTCTTGGGGGATGATAGGAAGGCTAGAATCATTGGTCGTGTGGAAAAGTAAAGTTGAAGCTGCAAGGTGGAAGGGTTAGAACACTTCCGGGTGTTTTGCATATTCCTGCATTAGCCAGAAATCTGATTTCTGTTAGCAAGCTGGATGATGCAGGTGTAAAAACAGTGTTCGAGAAGGATACCTGCAAAATGGTTCGGGGATCACTGGTATTGATGCGGGGAGTTCGGATTGGAACTCTGTACAAGTTGCAAGGTAGCACTGTTGTTGATGGGTGCAACAGTTCTGTGGTTCGTGAAAGTGGAGCAGAAAATCTAATGGTCTCTAGAGAAAAACCATGTTGTGGCATCAAAGGCTTGGACATATTGGAGAGAAGGGCCTTCAAATACTTCATGGTCAAGGTAGGGTAGAAGGTATGAGTAATAGCTCTCTAGATTTTGATTTATGTGAAATTTGCGTATATGGGAAGCGAAATTAGGTGAGTTTCCCCTCTGGTAGTAAGAGGGCGAAACAGATATTAGAACCTGTGCACAGTGATGTGTTTGGAACTGTGAAGGTTCCATCACTCGGTAAGTCTGTGTACTATGTATCATTTATAGACGACTTCTCAAGGAATACATGGATATATTTCTTTAAGAAGAAATCTGAAGCCTTTGACAGGTTTAAAGAATTTAAGGCTCTCGTGGAAAATCAGAGAGAGAAGAAGATAAAGGTGCTGAGGACAGATAATGGTGGAGAGTTTTGCAGCAAGGAATTTGAAGAATTCTGTAAAAAGTGTGGTATAGCACGACAGAAGACTACTCCATATACACCTCAGCAAAATGGAGTTGCAGAAAGAATGAATAAGATGTTGATGGAAAGGGCAAGAAGCATGCTCAGTGGTGCCGGGTTAGGACAAGAATTCTGGGCAGAGGAGGTGGATACTGCATGTTACCTGGTTAACAGGTCACTTTCATCAGCGTTGGAGGATAAGACTCCACAAGAGGTATGCACTGGTAAGAAACCCTCTCTTTCACATCTGAGGGTATTTGGATGTGATGCATATGTACATTTTCCAAAGGAGAAACGAACCAAGTTGGATAGTAAATCTGAAAAGTGCATCTTTATTAGGTATAAGGATGGTTTAAAGGGTTATAAGCTTTGGAACCCAGTAACAAGAAAGGTTGTGTACAGCCGAGATTGTTAGGATATTCCGACACATAGGATATAGTTAAGTTCAACTTGGTCTAGTATAGAGTTAGGTTAGAGTTAGGTAAAGTGTGTTTCTTTACCGTTGTACATTTTGTAACTTACAATCCGACGGTCACGATATGTAGTGATCCGACGGTTCACTCTCACCTCGGTATTACCGACACTTGATCCGTGGCTTGACACCCGATTGGTCCATGAGTTCTATTTAAAGCGCATGGAGGGTCATTGTTCGGGTAATCCGTGCATGAGAGAAGCTTATGTAAATTTTCATTCTTTGATTAATAAATTGTCTGTACCCACGTTGGGACAGGCCGTGGACTGTTTCCCTCCTTGCACTCTGAGGGTTTTAACCACGTCAAAAATACTGGTGTATTGATTTGAGATCTGGTTGTGAGCGGTGTCCTCTTGGTATTCTTTCTGAGGAACTTACCCTGTAAATTCTTACATGGTATCAGAGCTATTTGAGGGCCGCGTCCGTTGGTGATCCAAATCTGAAGCCGGTAGAACTGCATGCGGCTGTCGTTTCCTAGATCTGCTGTTTCTGACTGCTTTCGGGCCGAGAGGACTGCTCTGTTGCGTTTAGAGCATCTGTTTCAGTGAGGAACCCCTTTCGTTTCACGCGAAAAGGTTTCCGGTAGCCCTAGCTGCGTCATTTTTCAGATCGGGAGGTATACAGTGTTTTTTTTGCAGTTTACTGTCATTTTCTCTCTGCTTATTTCGGTTTCGGTTTATTTAGCCTTTTTTTTTCCGGATCTATACCTTTCATTTCTGCGTATGCTCTTTGCCCTGCGACTCTGTGCGATCTGGGCAAATCAGAAACAGAAAGAAAGGATTTTTCTCATGCGTATGCTCTTTTCCCTGCACCTTAGTGTGATCTCGGAAAATCAGAAACATTGAGAAAAATATTTAGTTTTTCGGCTAAAAGCTAACTTTGAGATTTTTTTTTAAATTTCTAGTTTTTTGGCTAAAGCTAACTTCGAGCCGTAAGGTTCGTTTTTCTTTGGATATTCGTGTTGGGTTTTGTGTTTTGTGTTTTGTAGGGAAAAGAGTCTTCCCAAGGCAAGCACGCAAATCGAGGCCCCCCCCCCCCCCTCTCTCTCTCTCTCTCTCTCTCTCTCTCAAATATTTTGTATAGATCAATTGGTTCAAAGACCTTTTAAGAGAGTAGAGGTCTTGGGTTCAAGTCTCCATTTTGTGGGGGCGGATTTTTTCATTCCCGCACATTCGCGCACTTTGCCGGCAACGTCAACAATTTTTTTTCAAAAAGCCATAACTTCTTCATCCGGAAGCCTTTTTCAGAGCCGTTTTTTTTAAAACCGCCTATTTTTTCGAGATCTATCCATTGGACCACTTACTTTCAGCATCTTCAGCTTCAGTTGTTTTTCAAAAAATGGAAAGTCCATGCCAAGTCATTCTTGACAGCACTAACTACTTCCAATGGGTAGCCTACATGGGAGATTTACTTAGAAGTAAAGGTCTCTTCAGAATAGCCACAGACCAAGAGAAGAAACCCAAAGATGAAGACAAGGCCGAAAAATGGGAAAATAGACAAGATCAAGCACGTGGTTTGATAGGAATGTCTGTTTCTCCTGATCTTAGATTCCACATTGCAGAAATTGAAACTCCTCATGAAGCATTAGAAAAACTTGCTAAAGTTTTTGGGATTAAAAATGAAATTAGAGCCCATCAACTTGAAAATGAGTTGCTTACTTTGGATCCTAATAATTTTTCTTGCATTGAAGATTTCTTGTCCAAATTCAAGACCCTTAGATATCTCTTGGAAGGTGTTAAAGTTAAGAAAGAAGATGGTAACCTTATTTATTCCATCCTTACTAAGTTGGGACCAGCCTACTCTGTATTTGTTTCCACTTTCCATTCTACAGGGAAGCTTTCATTTGTCAAGGCAAAGACTACAAGCCCCCTTCCTTTGACTCCTTTTGTGATTCCTTAATAAGAGAACAAGAAAAACTCTTACACCTTGGTCTTCTTAATCTTGGAAACTCTTCACGAAAGCGTTAGCCGCCCAGCAGCAACCAAATTCAAAGAATCCTAAGAAGTCTTATCCTCAAAGGAATGGTCCTAAACCAACTCAGCCTCAAGATGAAAGATCATTTCAGCAAAATGATAAGACCAATAAAAACAAATGGAAGAAGACTGATAGACATTGTAACTTTTGTAATCGAGATGGCCACTTAGAATCTAAATGCTTTAAGAAGATGGAAGCCTTGGAAGCCGCAATGAAGAAACATAACATCCATCTGGAGCCTACTTCAACTTCAACTTCCGGAACGGCATTTTCTGCATGTCATCGTCAATCATCTCAGTCTGGTTATGCATTAAATGTATCTTCTTCTTCTTCTCATTCTCATGAGTGGCTCATTGATTCTGGAGCCTCTTGTCACATGGCCAAAAACCAAGCCATGTTTTCTTCTTTAAATGATTGTAACACCAAAAATATATATGTTGGTGATGATAGATCTCTTAATGTTGTAGGGACTGGAACTGTTCATCTAGACAATGGTCAGTTCAATGATGTATTATGTGTTCCAAACTTATCCTGCAACCTTCTATCTGTCTATCAGATAACTCATTCAGGTGAAGGTAAAATTGTTGAATTTTCACCTCATGATGTTGTAATCAAGGATCTAAAAGATCCTAAACAGATTCTAGCTACTGGTCTTGCTGATGATTCCAAAAGGTTGTATAAGTTTCACAACTTTGGGTCATCCCATCTTCCCTCAGTATTTGTTGCTCATAATGATGAAGTGAGCAAACTTTGGCATGAGCGGTTTGGTCACTTAAACTATCGCTCCCTTCAGCATCTATGTAAAGAAAATATGGTGACAGGTCTTCCTATGGTATCTTGCAAAGATGGTGTTTGTTCCGGATGTGTACTCGGAAAACATCATCGGGACAGTTTTGACAAACGTGCCTCTTGGCACGCCTCAGCCCCTTTACAGCTTGTGCACAGTGATTTATGTGGTCCTCTTCCTGTTGCTTCATTCTCTGGCTGCAAGTACTTCTTAACTTTCATTGATGATTTCTCCAGACGCACTTGGGTATACTTCTTAAAACTCAAGAGCGAAGTATTTACCACCTTTTTGGCCTTCAAAGCATTTGTTGAAAAACAATCTGGACATCAAATTCTTAAGCTAAGAACTGATAATGGTGGAGAATATGTTAAAAATGCATTCATCAACTTTTGCACCGAAAATGGAATTCAAATGCAACATACTGTTCCATACACTCCACAACAAAATGGTGTAGCTGAAAGGAAAAATCGCACCTTAAAGGAAATGGCTAATTGTATGCTGCAATCTAAAGGACTCAGTCTTAGTTTTTGGGCCGAAGCAATTAATTGTGCAAATTATATAATCAATCGCACTCCTACTAAGGTTCTAGAGAATATCACTCCAGAAGAAGCTTGGAGTTCCATTAAACCAGATGTAAGTCACTTTCGTGTGTTTGGAAGTGAAGCATGGGCCCATATTCCAGATGAAAAGCATAAAGCTTTAGAACCTAAGAGTGAGAAATGTACTTTTGTTGGATATTCTGAAGATGTAAAAGGTTATAGACTTATTCCATTTAAGTCCAAAAATGTTATCATTAGAAGAGATGTAAAATTTGATGAAAATAAATCGGCCTGCGAGCCTAGTCCGGCGGATGTGCCACCTCTTCCTATCTCTTCTATCTTTGAAAACATTTCTTCTTCTGATGATGAAAGCGAGGATGATAATCCTTCCCCACCTTCTCAGGATCCTCAACTTCCAAGATGGGTCCGTGCTACTCGGGATGCAGCAGGTGATCTTGCCGGTGATCCTACAGATCAGCGACGTACACGTTCTCAGTTTGAAAGAGCCTCTTCTTTACTGGCTCAAGCTCCAGTAAATCATGATCCTGACACTTTTGCAGAAGCTTCAGGCCATCCACATTGGGAAGCAGCTATGAATGAAGAATATCATTCATTGATGACAAATGATACATGGGATCTTGTTCCTCTACCAAAGGGACGCAAACTTGTTAGATGCAAATGGGTTTACAGAACCAAGTATGGACCAGATGGGAAAGTTGATAAACATAAAGCTCGTCTAGTTGCTAAGGGCTTTTCACAGGTTGAAGGCATTGACTACACTGAAACCTTCTCTCCAGTTGCCAAAATGAACTCTATCCGCCTTGTTCTTTCCCTTGCTGCCTCTTTAAAATGGGAAGTCCATCAAATGGATGTTAAATCTGCCTTCTTGCATGGGGACTTGCAGGAAGAAATCTATATGGAACAACCCATTGGCTTCATACAAACAGACTCCAGCCTCGTTTGTCGACTTAAGAAATCCCTTTATGGCCTCAAGCAAGCTCCTCGAGCTTGGTATGCCAAAATGGATAGCTTTCTTTTAGAATCTGGCTTTTCTAGGTGTCATTCTGACAATACTGTCTACACCAAGAAAGTGGGCAACTCTCTTATCATCCTTGTTCTTTATGTTGATGATCTTATTCTTACTGGTAGTGATCCCAACCTTATAAACCATGTGAAGTCCAGCCTTAAAAAGAAATTTGAAATGACAGACTTAGGACACTTACACTATTTTCTCGGTCTTCAAGTCTTGCAATCCCAAGAGGGTATTTTCCTTTCCCAGTCCAAGTATGCTTGTGATATTCTTCGTCATTTTCACATGGAAGACTGTAAGCCAGCCCCTTCTCCCTTTCAGTCTGGAGTCAAACTTTCAGTCTCTTGTACTTCTCCTGAAGTTGATGCTACCTTATACCGTCAACTTGTCGGAAAACTCTTGTATTTAACCCATACTCGTCCTGATCTTTCCTTTGCTGTTGGCCTTGTTGCTCGTTTTATGCAAAACCCCCGTGAAAGTCATTGGAAAGCAGCTAAAAGAATACTTCGTTATGTTCGAGGTACAGTACAGTTTGGGATTCATTACAGTGCCAAAGCAGCTCCTCTGTTAGTTGGTTTCACTGATTCTGATTGGGCTGGTGACCTTGATGATCGGAAGTCTACTGCCGGTTATGTCTTCACTCTTGGTTCAGGACCTATTACATGGGCTTGTAAGAAACAGGCTGCCATTTCTCTTTCGTCAGCAGAAGCAGAGTATCGTGGTGCCGTGGAAGCTAGTAAGGAAGCCTTGTGGCTTCGTCAGATCCTATCAGAGTTTGGCTTTGAGCAGCAGCATCCAACCACACTTTGGTGTGATAATCAAAGTGCCATTCAGCTATGCAAAGATCCAGTCCAGCATCAGCGCAGCAAACACATTGAACTACACATGCACTTCATCAGAAAGCTCATTCATGACCATGTTCTTGAAGTGCAATATTGTCCAACAGATGATCAGGTTGCAGACATCTTCACAAAGGCTCTCACAGAGGCGAAGTTCACTAAACTTCGATATATGCTTGGAGTTCAGGAAGTTGTCACTAAGGGGGGATAGGCTCTAGTGCCTCCTTCCTTCTCCTATTGTGTCATATTTGTAAATCCTTCAATCCTATCCCAAGTTGTTCTTAAGGGGGGATGTTAGGATATTCCGACACATAGGATATAGTTAAGTTCAACTTGGTCTAGTATAGAGTTAGGTTAGAGTTAGGTAAAGTGTGTTTCTTTACCGTTGTACATTTTGTAACTTACAATCCGACGGTCACGATATGTAGTGATCCGACGGTTCACTCTCACCTCGGTATTACCGACACTTGATCCGTGGCTTGACACCCGATTGGTCCATGAGTTCTATTTAAAGCGCATGGAGGGTCATTGTTCGGGTAATCCGTGCATGAGAGAAGCTTATGTAAATTTTCATTCTTTGATTAATAAATTGTCTGTACCCACGTTGGGACAGGCCGTGGACTGTTTCCCTCCTTGCACTCTGAGGGTTTTAACCACGTCAAAAATACTGGTGTATTGATTTGAGATCTGGTTGTGAGCGGTGTCCTCTTGGTATTCTTTCTGAGGAACTTACCCTGTAAATTCTTACAGAGATGTGGTGTTCAGAGAGGTGAAAGATGTTATTAAACATGAAGTCCAACCAAAGGAACCTAAGAAGATAGAGTTTGAGCTAAAGGAGGAAGAATCAAACTCTACAGCAGAGGAGGAATCAGAAGATGAAGAGCCACAAACTTCGGCTGTGAGAAGATCAGTTCGAGAAAGAAGGCAGCCAAAAAGGTATAGTCCATCTGCTTTCTGTTCAAATTTTGCTTTGTCTGTTACTAATGATGATTCCAGAACTGTGAAGGAAGCGGATTCAGAGGATGCAAAACTCTGGAAAGAGGCAATGGTTGATGAAATGGCATCTTTGCACAAAAATGAGGCTTGGGATCTGGTGGAGTTGCCGGCTGGAATGAAACCCATTGGCAACAAATGGGTGTTCAAAAAGAAGACAAATGCAGAAGGAAAGGTGGAGAAATACAAAGCTCAGTTGGTAGCAAAAGGTTATTCCCAGGTGCCAGGAATTGATTTTGGTGATATTTTTTCTCTTGTTGCCAAAGTAACTTCTATTAGATTACTTTTATCTGTTGTTGCTGCTTTTGATTTCGAGGTAAAACAGATGGATGTGAAAACAACATTTCTTCATGGGGATCTAGAAGAGGAAATATACATGAAGCAACCTAAAGGCTTTGCGGTGAAGGGTAAGAAAGAACGGGTATGCAAGTTAAATAAGTCTTTGTATGGGTTAAAACAGTCACCAAGGATATGGTATCAGAAATTTGATACATTTATATGGGGACTTGGCTTCACTAGAAGCAAAGCAGATTACTGTGTGTATTTTAAATTAATTGGTGACCGTGTTATTTATCTCGTCTTGTATGTGGATGATATGTTGCTGGTTGGAAATGATAAAGAAATTATCCAGGATTTGAAAACCCAATTGCCCTCCAAATTCGACATGAAAGATCTTGGTGCTGCAAACTATATTTTGGGCATGGAAATTAAAAGAGATCGAGCAAAGAGAAAGCTTTGGTTAAATCAGAGGAAGTATGTCGAGACAATACTGCAGAGGTTTAATATGCAGGAGAGTAAACCGGTGAAGGTCCCTATTCCTGTAGGTGTGAGGTTATCTGTTGAACAGTGTCCCAAGACACAAAAAGAGGAAGAGGACATGTCTCATGTTCCATATGCAAGTGCAATCGATAGCCTGATGTATGCAATGGTCTGTACTAGACCAGACATTGCACATGCAGTGGGAGTATTGAGCAGGTTTACGTCAAAACTAGGGAAGGAGCACTGGACAACAGTGAAGCGAGTTTTCAGGTATTTGCGTGGCACTAGTGATTATGGTTTGTGCTACCAAGGAAGATCAGGATTGGATAGAATGTTGGATATTCGTGGCTTTGTTGATGTAGACTGGGCTGGAGATCTCGATCGGAGAAGATCTACAAGTGGGTATGTGTTTAACCTATTTGGAGGTGCAGTCAGTTGGATGAGTAAGAAACAATCTGTAGTGGCACTATCAACTACAGAGGCAGAATACATGGCAGCCACTCATGCAAGCAAGGAAGCAGTTTGGTTGCAGAGATTGTGTTCAAGTATGGGGTTAGTACAGGGAGCTATAAGGATAGATTGAGGCAGCCAAAGTGCAATTTTCTTGGCAAATAACCCCGCATATCATTCAAAGACAAAGCACATTGATTTTCAGTATCACTTTGTGAGGGATATGATAGAAGACAAAAAGGTGTTGCTGGTAAAGGTGGACACTTTGAAGAATACTATAGATGTATTGACAAAATCTATGAGCTTTGAGAAGTTCTCTTGGTGTAGAGAAACAATGGGCGTTGCAGGGCCAGATAAATGACTAAGCTCTCTTGTTGCCCCCTGTGGAAAGAAAACAACAAGTGGGAGAATGTTGGGTTGTGTTATATTCTTTCCACGACTAGCCCACATAGTTAACCTGGGGTTAGAGGGGGGGAGGTCACAGAGGGTTTGACCCACCTATGGTTTTGTGCATGATTTTCGCACATGTTTTTGGACGCGATGGTTTTTCGGTCCGTGGTATTGGACGCGATGGTTTTTTCGGTCCATGGTATTGGATGCTTCGGCATGTATAAATATGTATTATAACATTGAAAGGAACATAATGAAAAATCAAGCTGGTAGTCCCGATTTTGGGATCTAGGGGAAATCTCTGTGTATATGTGTTTTATGTGTTATGCTCTCGCATTGTTTATTTTCTGTGTTTTAGAATTCGTATGTAGGTAATTTCTGTACGGGGTTAAAACCTACATTGGTCTCACCCTCTAATTTTTCCTATCTTGCCTGCTCCTTTTGAGGAGATCTGGTGCCCTAATTTTGTCGATTTTCCCGACATGGTGTAGATGGTTTTACCCCCACTGGTTGTGCACCTCTAGTGTCTCTATTGTAAGGATGAGAATGGATCTGGTTTGACACCTTCCTCAATTGGGCCAACCTCCCATCGTTCCAACAGATTCCACTCCATAATTCCTGCATATTGAATCTTCCTTGAGCCATGGGTTTATCTATGGTTTCACCCGTCATTGTGCATACATGCCCAAATCTTCCATGATCTTGTTGGCTACCCCACAATTGGCCAAGTTCATGCTCTGATACATCATACCACTATAATATCCCTAATGAGAAAATACAGGAAATAACAAAGGCTATGAACTAACTACAAACTGCAATCTCAAAAACATGCAAGCATAAGAATTAAACACCATAAATATGAACCAAAGCCCTGAGCCATTTTAGTAATATGAGCATAATGGGTACAATAGATGGTAATAGTAGAAATTGGGCTTACTACAAGAAATCAAGGCAAACTTAGTTGATAGTATCGAAGCCCAAGTGTTGTAGAAGCTCCTCACCAATTTTTGCGCAGACCCAATAAATTTCTGTTGTCGTTGCTATATAGGAAATGGAAAATATACCCACAAAAGTGCTCTGAAAATTATGAGAAATTAGGTGGTGCACTTTCTCAACAAGGCCAACAAAACCCAGAAAAGAATTGTCCCCAAACTAACTCTTTAGGAAACACACAAAGTGGTGCAAATTTCCAACTGACTAGTAAAACACACTGCTGAAAGAAAGTGGATTTCTTGCCTAAATAATGCCCAAATCACACTGAAAATGCAGCCATAGAATCCTCTCCAAGTACCCAGAAAAACCTAGAAAAGGTTTTCGCTGATTCTTGTTGATTTTTGGGTAGCATCAAATGTGCTCTAGCTTCGAAATTTTGTGGAGGGGCTAGAACACGTGAGATCTCCAAGAACCATAAATCGTTTGGAGAATTTCCACCCGGAGTGCATGTTATTCAAATAATTAATTATTTTTAATGGTGCCTAAGTTAAAGCTTAGGAAATTAAAATAATTGCAGTGAATTAATGTAAATATGGGTGAGAAGCTTCTAAGTGACGAGGATTAAGTCTAATTTAATTTTAACCGTTGATTAGAGACTTAATCTCGGTCGTTGATTTCTCAACAGGAAAAGTATAAACGAAGGCTTGGGGTCAGTTGGAAAACGCACTTAAGGAGAGCAGCTCTTGAGCTAGATCGAAATTTTGGGGCGTGGTTTACTGAGAATTTCAGAGTAAGCTTCTAGTGTAGAGAGAGGCAGTTCGGCACGGGATTTTCGTCCAAGGTCGAGAATACATAACAGAGAGGCAGCATGACACCAGGGAGAGACAATGCAGCTCCAGGAGGGTGACGCAGAGGCTGGAGGGCTAATGCAGTCATACAAAGGCAACACTAAGGTTTCTGTGAGATAGATTGGGCATCAATTCAGCAAATCGATTTCTGAGCCAGGGAGGCTCACCGGGGGGTGACAACGCAGTCACCTGTGGGGTTTGTTCATCCAGTTGCTGGATCCGCCAAAATATTTCTCTGGATAGAGGTACTTCTGCTAGGTTTATTCTCTGTTGGGTGAGCCGGATTTGGCACCCTAGTTGTATTCAAAAATTTGCATAATAATAAAACCCTCATATCTGCTACACAAGTTTTCCAACACTGGAATTTTTCGGGGACGTTTAGTCCAAAAATAAGTGTGTCCTTTGTGTGGTTATCTCATTTATTTTTTCAGTACTTGATCTGTATATTAGTGTAGGCTGCAGTACTTGATCTGTATATCTGGAAATTTTCACAATTTCGAGTGATGAAAGAGCCCACCAAATAGTGCGAGTGGCCCTCAGGCTGGCTAAATGCCCTGTTGTGAAGTAATGCTCCAGAAACTCCCAAATCCTCCACTGAAATGCCACTAAAATTCAACAGTAAATTCCCTTTGAAAAATACCTTCTCCTCCAGCGAATCTCCTTTTGAAACGAGTTTTCCTCTTCCCCTATGCAAGTTTTCTCTAGTGAGCTCTACGCACTGCCAAAATGGAGAAATTCAACCCACCAAATGGCCAATACTTCTGCCCTACAAACACTACCAAAATTCCTGTCTCAAGGTAGGAAATCTCTCTACAAATCAATGCATCTCCTGACTCACTCCAGCTAAAAAAAGTTTTGCTCCACTAACTACGTCTGTGCCTAGGTAGGGCGCAGAACTGGGTGGACACCTGCAATAAAGCTCTTTGGAAATCCTAAATTGGACTCCCATAAAAATTTATTGGTGGGGGCCATTTTCCACTAAGCGACTTTTTTCCTTCATGTTAATAAATTGATAATTTGCCGCCAATCTCCCATAAAATAATATTTGCCACCTTTCTCCAAAATAGTATTTGCCCCTTTTAATTAATATTACCAAATTTGGGCAAATTTCCCAAGCTCACAAAATTGGTGATATTACATCCACTCAAGCAATTTCTTTTGGGTTTGTGCCTTAAATTTTTAGGTGGTTAGCTGAAAAATTTGGAAAGGGATCTGACAAGGACACATGTTCACTTTTATATGTTATGGATACTTCATGTTATTTAAAAATGCAATTGAATGGTCGCACTCTGCATGCTTTTTGGGTTTATATGTTTCTGAAATAGTTTGTCACGTTGAATAAAATCCTATTACAGCGGTTTGTGCCTTAAATTTTTAGGTTGTTAGCTGAAAAATTTGGAAAGGGATGTGACAAGGACCCATGTTCACTTTTATATGTTATGGATACTTCATGTTATTTAAAAATGCAATTGAATGGTCGTACTCTGCATGCTTTTTGGGTTATATGCTTCTGAAATAGTTTGTCACATTGAATAAAATCCTATTACAGCTCCCAGAAGGTAGACTTTCTCTTGCACCGAATGCTTTTCTTCAGGTGTACAATCATGTTGTCACTTTTGGATCCCAGAAAGATAAATTTTCAACAGCAAGACCCCTTGTTCCACCAAACCAGATTGGGTGTTTGCTTGGAAAGGGTGGCATAATTATTTCTAAGATGAGAAAATTAACTGATCAAATATATGGATTTTTGGGAAGGACCAACTGCCAAAAAGTGCATCCCAAAATGACAAAGTTGTGCAGGTATCTTCAATATAGTAATTAGTAATTCTTACATAATCCCTTTTGCCACAATTTTTTAATATCAGGTGAAATTCGTAGTTCATGGTTGGTTTCTCTGAATGAAAACTTACAATATGTTTTAATTACTACGGGTCACTAGTGAACATGGGGTAGTTCAAGAAGCAATTCTACATATATCAACAACGTTGTAAAACAACCTATTTCCAGAAAAACCTGTTCCAGTTGCTGGTGTTGGATTTACTCTGAGCACATGCCTTCAGTTCTTGGACCAATGACACCATTTAGGGGAAGACCTGAACCTGGTTCAGGTCCTGGAATGTATCCTCATTATGGAGGACCCCTAGAGGACATTGATCAAGGAGGATGGTTACCTCACAATGTTGATCTTCCAGGATTCCCTCCCAATGTGAGTCGTCTTGGAGGAATGCATCACATGTCACAACATTGACCAACCACCATCACCGGGTCCATGGGAAGTGCAAGTAAGGCTTTATAGATGGCCATTTTGATTGTAGCTATTTATGATAGAATTGCTGACATAAGGATCTTCTGATATTTTATTAATTTTTATATACCATTTAGGCAATTCTCTCTGGAGGTTTAATGCAGGTTAATAACATGATGGCCAATGTGGATCTAGAGAATGTTATTTTTTCAAAAGCAGCTGGATAAATTCTAATTTTTTTAATCAATACCATGGTTACACAGAATGGGTGGTGGCAGTGCAAGGAGCATGACTGACTATGAAAGAGAGTATCCACAAGGAGGAAGCCTAGGAAGGTTTCCACATGATTGATTGTTCTAAAAAATATGTGGAAAGTCACAATTTCTTCTTTTTTGCTGAGATGCAATGGAGGACTCCTTTTCCCAGTTTCCAAAGGTATAGAATCTATGTACAACAAATAATCCTGCAACAATAACAGTCAAATTTGCCATTGCTTTATATTTATTATTTAGAATTACTGAAACTGAATGTTCTTGTAAATTTGTTACAATAGAATCCAAAGTGTCTTTATTCAGAAATTGATAAACTAATTACACTGGCTGACAACCACTCTAGTTATTGAATTTATTATATCAAGCAACATAATCACTATGATAGGATGATGCTTCAAGTGAGATCTACCTCAAGAAAAATGGAGATTCCTTTGGCCCAAAAACCATGTTTGTTGCAACAAGGTGTGATGATGAGGAAGTACAACTAGTATGATATCAATATGTAAATTTGCCCCAAATGTTTAAATTACAATGAGAATGCATAAAAGGAAATTATGGCTGAAATGGTTGTAATTATGAAAAGAATTGTTTATTACTGTAATGTGCAGCAGCAAGGTGGGAGGTGATCAAATTTGTACTAACGCTGAGACCCAAACGTTCAAACACACCTGCGGCCGGCCACTCCCCCACCCCTCACAGTGAGAGTGAATGGGGCCCGGTACAAGTCCTGGCTCATTTGACAGCATAGAAATGCCCCTCATAACAAAGCCATTTAGAGAAAGGATAGCCGTAAGTTACCCTAAGTAACATTTTCAAAATGAAAAAATTAAGAGCAAAGGAGAAATATTAGCTTCATTTCTTATTTATACAGCTCAATCCCTATAGTTCATCTAGGTTTTAATGCATGTAAGATAACCATCATAAAATCAAGGCAGTTGTTATTCAATGCTGGAAGTTGCTCCATATTAAATGGAAGACAACTACAACAACAACAAAATGAATGACAGTTGTTATTAAATGCTAACACTTGCCCTTATAATACACAAGGAAATTTCTATAACGAGTCACACCACCATCCATGATCGACCTTTATCCTATAGTTAATATTTTTCTTTATGAAATTTTGTTCTCATTTCTTTAAATAAGTTGACCTCTAATATTCTAAACATCCATTTGGTTGTCTTTGTTTCCACATTTACCTTCTTCTTATGGAAGGCAAAATGCTCAACACCGTTTGACCTTTATTTGCTAAAACAATTTTGACAAATCATTTGAGTTATTTAACTTTTTTTTAACACATCACAACTGCCACATTTTGTTCTTCATCACTAGTCTTCGTGCCCTTCAAACAATACTTTATATAAATGTAAAATAACCTTATACTTCAAGGTTATTGTGGAGAGCATAATACCGGTATAGTCGTTCTTGGTTATGAGATTTTTATTGACTTATTGTCTTTTTAGAATTCCAATGCCATAAATGGCTAAAATTGAGTGAAGTCGATTTTTTTGACTAAGTATTTTCATTTATAGACCTTTAATCCCAAGAGCTTGATGCAAATCTTCTTCAGTAGAGTGAATAGAGAGTCGTGGAATTCACATTACAGCAGTTAAACTAGTGGTTGTAGCATGCCTTGTACAACGGCTAACAACCCTAGAACAAGTGAAATTAGCAGTATAAAACTTTGCCTTTTAAGACCATTCCCCAATTACTTACAGACACTGATCTTCACTTCCAGCCTCATCTAAAATTCAAATTTTAAACCTCTTTATTGGCCATAATATAATTATGGAAAATACACAGACAAATCATAATCTCCAGGAAAATTTCCAGCCATCCTTTTGCCACTTGTTGGCTGTAATAGATCTAAGTTTTAAACTTTTACCTTAACAAAACATCCACATTTGATCTGTCACTCGTGGACTAAAGACTCCGCTAGGGCCCTTAAAAATCTGCATTTCATAACTATTTCTTGGCGAGATTAAACTATTTGCCACTTGTATGATTTTAATTGAATCGTTATGAAATATTTTAAATTTCGTTATATACTTTGGTTTTCCATTTTACTTTCCAGATTTGCATAAAACTAATTAAACCCGTCATTCTTGCTCCCATAGGTTCTTCCACATACATTAGAATCTGGAAGCTAAAACCGTATCTCCTTATAGGCCCGATTTAATGTAAGTCCTTCAAATCCTTCAACTCATTTACGTGTGTTGAAGACTTGGTTATTTAAGGAAGCCCTCCTCGGTTGACAATTAAGCCCCTTGCTTCTGAAATAATTTGTCACGTTGAATAAAATCCTATTGCAGCTCCCAAAAGGTAGACTTTCTCCTCCGCAAAATGCTCTTCTTCAGATGTACAATCGTGTTGTCACTTCTGGACCTGAGCAAGATAAATTTTCAATAGCAAGACACCTTGTTCCATCAAAGCTAGATTGGGTGTTTGCTGGGAAAGGGTGGCATAATTATTTCTAAGATGAGAAAATTAACCGGATCAAATATACGGATTTCTGGCAAGGGCCAATTGCCAAATGTGCATCCCAAAATGGCGAAGTTGTGCAGGTATCTTCAATATAGTAATTAGTATTCTTACATAATCCCCTTTGTTGCAAATTTTTAATATCAGGTGAAATTTGTAGTTCATGCCGGTTGGTTTCTCTGAATGAAAAATTACAAATCTGTTATAATTACTGCAAGTCACTGGTGAACAGGGGGCAGGGGGCAGTTCAAGAAGCACTTGTACAGATATCAACAATATTGCAAAACAATCTATTTCCATAAAAACCTATTCCAGTTGTTGGTGTTCGTATTTACCCTGAGCACATGCCTCCAGTTCTTGAACCAATGGTACCATTCAGGGGAAGACCTGAACCTTGTTCACCTCCTGGAATGTATCCTCATTATGGAGGACACCCTTCATGACATTGATCAAGGAGGGCGGTTACATAATAATGTTGATCATACAGGATTCCCTCCCAATTTGCATTGTCTTGGAGGAATGCATCACAACATTGACCAACCACCATCACCAGGTCCATGGGCAGTGTGAGTAAGGCATTATAGATGACCATTTTGATGGTAGCTATTTATGATAGAATTGCTGACATACGGATCTTTTGATATTTTATTAATTTTTATATACCATTTATGCAATTCTTTCTCTGGAGGTTTAATACAGGTTAATAACATGATGATTGATGTGGATATGGAGAATGTTATTTTTCAAAAGCAATTAGATAAATTCGATTTTTTTTTAATCAATATTGTTGTGCTAGGGAATGGGTGGTGGCAGTGTAATGAGCATGACTGACTATGGAAGAGGGTATCCACAAAGAGAAAGCCTAGGAAGTAGCCTAGGAAGTTTTGTATTCCTAACAGCGCAGAAAAGGGACGTTGAATTTTGTTCTTAGCTATTCTTATTGATTATTGTGTTTCTCTGTGGTGGAAGTCAATCAACTATTGTAGAGGTTGTCCCAACTTAGCCCATATTCGACAGCTTTGTTTATCTAATGAAAAAATTCAAATAGGTGATATTACATAAGTTATTATAATTGTGAAAAAATTCAAATGGGTGATATTACATAAGTTATTATAATTGTGAAAAAATTCAAATGGGTGATATTGCACAAGTTATTATCTATGCAATTTGTACTTAAATTATTTCATAAATCAACCTTCTCATTAATGATATACATCCCTATTTGTTGCGGTTGTTTTCAGATTTCTAGAGAAAAAGTTATGATGAATGACCCTATACCTGGGGAAACTGAAGGCCTTGTTATAATATCAGGAACCCCTGAGCAAACTCATGTTCTTCAAAGCCTTCATTATGAGTGGGCAGTCCTCACCATGATTACCTTTAGTTTTTGAAGGTAATTCTAAGGAATGGACTTTTCTTTTTCTATAACCGAACTGACATTTATTTACATACATATAGCATGCTGAAAATTGTATTGGCTATTTAGATTATGCACACATTTGAAGGTATCACATGTTCTTATTCAGTAGTGCTTTGTGCAAACTTTTCTGATGTTTTGACTTCTATTTGTGCCTTCTTCTTCCCTTCAATTCTCCTTTAACAGAAGAAGACCAAGAAGCTTGGAGTAGGAGAGCCAAAGACTTTAAGGTAAATGCTCTTTGCTGGCCTACTTTCTAGTGCAAGGGAAATGCCAAAATATTTGCAACAGCAAGTGTCCTACATGCATATGCCACTGCCACCCCCTTAATGGTGTAAGAAGTCAGCCAGTTTTTGTGACAAAACATTGGAGATTTTCCACTACTACATGCCAAAATCATGGACATAAGCTATAAACAGGATTCACTAGAATGTAGGTATTCCTCCTCTTCGCCTTTGCATGGATGAAAACATCATGTGAAAAGAAACCCTCTCAAGTCTCAAAATGAGGTTTATAATATATATAGAAGGAAAAATAATGAAGGTTGATGGAAAATTCAATGCATATTAGTGAAGGTGGTGCTTGTCTTGATATGGAAGTATGGTATTTTACATTGTATTGTCTTGCCACTCAAAATGGTAAGGGAGTTAGGTGAGTTCTACTTATCATATCATATGTCCCCCTCTCATAAGGTAGCCAAGTTGACAGGTAGTATTTTATTTACATCATGTATAGACTTGGGTTTCCAACCCCACTAACTTTATTCCTATGTATACTATCGATTCTTGAATCCTTTATCAATGGGACCTTGGCTTGGCGGTTACATTTAAGATTAGGATTTCGTTATGTAATTCACATATTTTAATCTATACATATTTCAATATCATAATCAAGGTACCTAGAATTGGGTATTTACATTTCCCTATTTTTGAAGAAAAACACCAAGTTTAGTGCAACTTCACGGCTGGAACAAAACTAAATTTTTTGTTTCATAGCATCCTCCATTTCCCTGGCTGCTTCATCCCTTCCATAATGTTTACATTGGACCTTGACCTCATTTTATTGCACAATTTCATAGTATTGTTACATTTATATTGGGGAGATATGTGTAGGATTTGTTTAGAGTACTCCATTTTGATCCCCTTGGAACATGGACTAATCGGGAATATGGTTACGATCATGAACATACATCTTAAGCAAAAAAACAGTGAAAAACATTATATGCTTTAGCATTGGATGGCAAGATATGTTTGTATGCACTAGGGCCTAAGGAAACAATCTTAAGAAGCTATGGACACGAGCTTCAACCTAGAATACCTTTTTAGCTTCTGGGCTTACTTTGAAAGTGTGTTTACATCATATTTGATGGTGCTTCATGTGATGTGGGGTGCAGGGTGCAGGGTGTGTGGATGACCCTCAGTGGTTTTGTGATGGATAGACACAATGGAGTTGATGACTTGCTTGTTGATTGTTAGACCTTGTAGGGAGCATTCTTCCTTGGAGCATTGGAGAGTTATGGAGCTTGGTGATTTCCTGATGTAGTCAACACATGGAGTTTAGTTGCTTGCTTGGAGAATGCCTTGCTTTGGAGTAGCTTTAGGCATCTTAGAGGAGGGTGTAGAATTGCTAGGTAATTTTTCCCTTAGGGTTCTAATTTTGACTAAAGCAACCTAGAATTCAAGAATAAAAACAACCTTATATTTCCAGTAATTTTCTTATTTGTAATTTCATATCAAAAGTATTGTGAGCCATTTGTAATTGAACCCCCTTGCCCCCAACAAAATTGTAGTGATTTAGACAAATATTATCCATAAGCTAATGTTTTAGCGATTATCCAGTTGTTATTGTGCTACAGTGTTCCATTTAGGTTATAGAAAAACCTAACCTTATAGCTTGTCAATGAAGTTTAGTTTATGTGACATTAATATCTCTTTATGATCATTGCAATACTAATTTTATTTATTAAACAGGTGCAATGAGCTCAAATCAGGGTTTCTTCTGAGGATCCAATATATACAAGATATATGGGTTGAGGTTTAGTGTTTTAGCATGGTAAAATGATTTGTTGTGCACATATATGGCCTAATTATTTCTTATTGTTGGTATATATTAATGCATTTGGATTGAAATTTTGCTTTTATTCAGATTGTATGTGATGCAAAAAGGGAAGTTATGGGTGTGTCTCATGTTGTTGCTCCTTGATTTGCCTCGAGAATTGAAGGGAATAATTCCTTGGGAGAATTTAACAAGCAAGAAATTCAGCGGAGGGTATTCAATCATGATCAAAAGCTTCTATCATATCACCAGCGTTATCATTTTCAATAAGTATGGGTCTTTTAAAAAGGCCATTTTCTCCACGATCACGACTATAAGAATGTGAAGATCCATGTTAGCACTTTGATAGATGATGTTGAATGTAAAGGAGTTTGCTTTTGTTGTGGATTTTTTCTCAAATGAGTTCTTCTATGTGGGTGCCATATCAACTACGTCAATCCAAACAATTAAATGTGATCAAAGATTTTAGATTATACCCAACTTACTAATAAATGCTTTCATATGTATATCCATATAATATTTTAGATTCAAAATGCAAATGGTGCTGTGATTCCAGATTCCAAATCCAAGAAGTGTTATGATTAGAACTGACCCTCATATGAAGCAATTGTTGTTTATAAAAATAACTGAAGATGGAAGCCATATTATTTCCATCACATCTCTTCATTTTTTGGGACCAGTTTCATTGATTCTGTTTTAACAAAAAAAAACATTAGGATTTGTGACTTCATATGTAGATCTTTAGCATATTCCAATCTATATGGAAAGAAATTCAAACATATTTGCTTTAATAAACTTTGACTGGGATATGATCTTAGTATAATGGTTTTGTTCATAACATTTCTATATGAAAATGTCTTTTTGTTATGTTATTTTTGTTTGTGACAAGTGAGGAGCACTAACTTCAATTGTTCACTTTGATGCATGACTTATGTACTTTATCCCTAGCTAAGGACCTTTTAGCAATCTGTTAGTATTTGTTAATTGTTGATCTTTTCCATGTTGTTTATGAAGGCAATACCTTTTGTTTGTTATTGTCATAAACTCATGCTTGGAGCAATGATTTTACCTCGAAGAGAAAGGAGAAGGATTTATTATGGCTTTCAGATTTTCTACTGTGAATTTAACTTACATTATGACTTCAATTACCTAATATTGATTTAACTAGTAGTATTATTCTACTTTTGCTATAAACTCGTGCTTACAGAAATGCTTTGACCTTGAAATAAAGGGGAAGGATTTATTATGGCTTTCGGTTTTTTTTTGTGAATTTAACTTACATTATGACTTTCGTTACCTAATGTTGATTTAACTAGCAATACTATTGTAGTTTTGTTTAATTTTTGGAAAGATTGCTTATGGTAACTTATAACTTGTCTTTTATCTAAGCGATCGTGTTATGAGAAATGTTTCTATGCTGTCAAAGTCACCCAAGACTTGCATTTGGCCTCATCCACACTCATTCCAAGAGGGGTGAGAAGTGGAGTTGAACTTCCAGTGTGATTCAACAATCTAATTCAAAATTTCATATTCTAATCATTTGATGATTCAACTTCTTGTGACCCTTCTCTATGATTGGGATCTTGGGTTCTTGTAATGTACTTTTTCTTGGATTCCCATCAACAAAGTTGAAGAAAACAATTTTCAATCATTGTAATTGACATGTGAATTTTGAAATGATCCATCATGTTTGAAGTATTCTTCTACATAATGCCTTCTTGGAAAGAGGATAGATAAATGGTACTTGTGGAAGGTAATGTCACTTGCCTAAGCACAACAAAGGTAAACCTTTCTTATATGGTAAGGGGTTCCATCTTTTATTTGGCAAAACTCCTTAAGAGACGATAGCATGGGTGTGTTTATTTCTAGTAGCATCAGATGTGCTCTAAGCCTCAAAATTTGTAGGGAGGCTGGGACACATGTATTCCAGAATACTTAGAAATCGTTTTGGGAAATTCCACACGGAGACAGTTTTATTAAAATAATTAATTATTTTTCATGGGTGTCTAAGTCTAAACTTCGGAAATTAAAATAATTAAAGAGTATTAATCAAACTGAGAGTGAAACTTCTAGAAGAAGACGAAGATAGAGTCCAAATGATTTAAGCCATTCATTAGAATCTGATCTGGGTCGTTGATTACTCAACTAGAGGATTATAAGGACTTTGATGTGCATTTGGAAAACACACTAGGTTGATACTCAATTACCCAAGTAAGATCGATTTTATCATTGATCGAAGTTCGGCAAGAGGAAATTGAATCAAAGCGAGAGCTGCAATTGAGAAGGAGAAATGGCATCAGCATCAATCAGGAATGCACGAGCAGAAAGAAGACATAGAGCAGAGGAGGGACAACGTATAGGCAGTGACGTTGGCACTTTGCAGTCCCTACGCAAAAGCTGATGCAGTGAGACTCAGAGAGGGCAGCAAATCCTCTCCAGAGTCAAAATCTCGCTGAGAAGCGTGGGAATATTGTCTGTAAAAATTCTTACATAAATTTCCCTTCTATTCTGCTGGTTGTATCTTGTACATGAGATTTTTGCTGAAGATCAATAAAGAAACCCTCATCTGCTGCACCAGTTTTCCCGCATTAGGTTTTTCCCAGGATAATTGTCCAAAATTAACTGTCATTGTGATTATACTTGTGCTAATATTTTTCTTTGCCTTTATAGAATTTATTTCAATATTTGTTGTAGAAACATTGTGAATAACTTAATTCTGAATTAATAAGTACAAGAAATAATATCAATCACTGCAATTGGATTTTTATTCATACATGGTATCAAAGCTCAAGGGAAGCAAGAGAAAGGAGCCAGAAGAGCCAACATTGAAGAGGAGGGAGTTCGAAAGTGCTGCGTAGGTAGCAAATTGAAATCCCAGAGGGATTGCGCAGTCCAGGCAGGAGAGAAAAAATTTTGTGAGAAAATCTCTTTCTTTGAGTGAGTCGACATAAAGATATTTCTAAATCGAATTTTTCCAGTGACAAAGGAAGCAGTGCAGCAGTTTCAGTGCAGAGCAGTCTTCAGGTGGGACATAGCTTTGTTGGGCAAAAAAGCGTTAGAAATTCATAAGAAAAATAGCACAAAGAAGGATGGAAAATCAAGATGCCTTTGAATTATCTTCCAGATTGGAAGAAGAATTCACATGTTTATCAAGTTCAGCGTCAACAGATGTCTGGTATATTGATAGCGGGGCTTCGGCCCACATGACTGGAGTACGAGAATATTTCTCGAGCTATCAAGAAGAATAAATGGACTTCCAAATTACTATAGCAAACATGACGAAGTGTACTCCAGTAGGGAGATGCACCACAACATTTCAAACGGAAGCAGGAACTAGCATCTGAGCCACTAATGTTTTGCATGTGCCTGGGTTAGGAATGAATCTGATTTCAGTGTCCTAGTTATGAGACAAGGAATACGATGTATATTTTACCGAAAGGAAATTATACATCAAACATCCAAGCTGGAAGAAGAAGAGACAAATTGGAGCTCGACCTAATAGATTGTATAGATTGCAGCTCGAATCTCCAATGGCACGGATAGGCAACAATCATAGGGGTGAAAAGGAATTGAATGAACTATGGCATAGGTGAATGGGAAACTTACACCATGGAGCACTGAGAATGCTCAGAGAGACTGTTACAGGAGTTCCAATCTTCAGTACTGAGCATGATGATGTATGCATAGGATGCATACTAGGGAAGTGCGCTAAAACAATTTTTTCCAGAAGTAATAACAGAGCGAAAGGTGTATTGGGATTGATACACTCAGATATTTGTGGCCCAATGTTCACGAGAGCTCTTAGTGGTGGCGAATACTTCATCACCTTTATTGATGATCACTCTAGGAAAACTTGGATCTATTTCTTAAAGACCAAAGGTGAGGTCTTTGATCGGTTCAGAGAGTTTAAGGCTTTCGTAGAGAACATGCGTTAGGCCCCTATACTACTAGTGTAACCCCTTATTGTTATTAGTACAATCCCCTTATGATATTGATGTACCCATGTAGTGCCCATATTGTTACTATTGTGCCCTATAGAAGCCCACTATTGTTATTATTGTGCCCTTACATTATTATTGTTATGTCGGCTTTGATTATATTATGACCCCTTAGACTCCTATATACAGAAATGAGGTCTTTTCATTTGTATCATCCAAGAATTGTTCATTTGTGTAATGTAAAGGAGGTTGCCCCCTCGAAGAGGTTGAATTTTAAGGCGTTGATCTATCGTTTCTATCTTTTTGTGAGTTGGTTTCATAACAATTGGTATCAGAGCTTTGGATTCTAGGGTTTCGCTGCTCCAAACAGGTCATCGTAAAATTTTCGCTATAACTTTTTTTGTTGCAACGTTTCATAAAAAAAAACAACAAAACAAAAAAAACAAAAACAAAAACAAAAACAAAAACAAAAAAACAAAAAAAAACAAAAAAAAAAAAAAAAACAAAAAAAAAAAAAAAAAAAAACAAAACAAAATAACAAAAACAAAAGCAAAAAAAAATTCGTTTGAGACGAAATCACACTGAACCTCGGGTCCGAATTTCAAAGTTTTTCGCGCTATATTTGCAGAGATATGATCTGAGGAAGTTGGTCTTTTTGCAGCGTTTTGAATTACATTCCAAATAGGTGACCTGGGGAAATCGTCATAACTTTCTCTCTGAGCATCGGATTGAAATTTCGTAAGAAGGTACAAAAAGAGGACGGACAATAGTTTCTTGTATATATTTTTCAGAGCCAAAGGTCGAAACAGTGACACGTGGCATGTCGTACAAGTTCACTCTACTGAATTAGCCTATAATCAAGTCAATGTGGGAGATTTGGCATAACTCTTCTCTAGAGAATCCAATTTGGATCACACTGGTGGCATTGGAAAGAGGACGCAAAGGGCTATTGTAGGTCGCAATTTCAAAACTGGATGATCCGAAATTACTGAGATACATCAGATTCAATATCAAGCTCCTACAAAGTGAAAAAATGTGTGTAGTTTTTTTTAAATTTTTGCATAAGCTTGGTTTGAAAAATTAGTTTGAAGGAATTCAAAAGGCATAGTAAAGCATTATTATCGATAATTGATGCCTCGAATAAAGAAAATGCAAACACCTAGTAAGCAACTTGAAAGCTCTAGCATGACTCATGAAGAAGAGGAAGAAATGCAACATGATATATCAAAATTACTAGATCAAGTGCAACAAATGTCAATTGCACAAAAAGTAACAGAATCTAAGATGGATGGTTTAAACAAAGATGTAGAAGCTAAGATGGATGGTTTAAATAAAGGCGTAGAAGTTAAGATGGATTGTTTAAAGAAAGGTGTAGAAGCTAAGATGAATGACGTGGAAGCTAAGATGAACGATTTGAAGACAAACATGGAAGATTTGAAGACAGATTTGACAAAATTTCTACAAGAAATGCTTACTAATGGTGAAAAGGTAGTAAAGGAAACTCATGATAAGAACAAAAGAAATGTTAACATGATTTCATAGACTTTAATGTTGGATCGAAGACCCACCATATTCCAAAAATCGATATGAGCAAGTTTGATGGCAAGGATCCCGCAACATGGATATTACAGATGGAGCAATTTTTCGATCTCAATAATGTGCCAAATGCACAAAATGTACGTATTGCAATTTTATATTTGGAACCAACTCAGTTTGTATGGTATCAATGGTTTTTGCTCTTGTAAACAAATTATCACTTAGGCAATTTTTACGGAAGAATTGACAGCACATTATGAGGATACAAAAGGCAACACTTTTTTTAGTCTATTGATAAGTCTCAAACAAAAGGGTTCAACAATGGAGCACATTGAGGAGTTCCAAAAGTTGAACATAAGGGTAAAAAATATTCCAGAGGAGCATAGGATTGATGTGTTCATAGAAACTTTAAAGGATAATATCCAACATGATGTTCGCCTTTGGGAACCTGATTTATTAGAGAAGGCATTCAGGTTAGCAAGAAAAATGGAAAGCAAAATTATGGCAACAAGGAAACATACCACTCAACTATAAAGATGGAAGTGTTGTTTCCCCCAGCCTTCCACAACTTATAAGGTTGACACCACAACAATTGGAAGAAAAAAGAGCAAAAGGGCCTTGTTACAGTTGTGATAGCAAATACACTAAAGGTCATAAGTGTGCTTAGAAGAAATTATTCTACATAGATTGTGAAGAGGAAGAAAAAAAGGTGCAAGAAGTGAAATATCACATCGAGAAAGAAGAAATGAATCCAACGATATCTTGTAATTCATTGGTCGAAATTACCACTCAAACTATTAATATAGAAGGACATATCAAGAAGAAAATGTTTAAGAAGTGAAAGATCACATCGAGCATCAAGAAATGAATCCGACCATATCTTGTAAAGGATTGGAAGATATTACCACTCAAACTCTAAAGATAGAAGAACATATCAAGAAGAAAAAGGTTCCAGCAGTGAAATATCACATCGAGCATCAACAACAAGTTCTCCAACTTTTAAAGGATAACACCATTTTGGTACAAAATTGAATGAAACAACAGGTAGATCAACATCGTAGAAAAATGTTTTGATGTAGGTGATTGGGTATTTTTACTGCTACATCTCAAGCAAGCTATTTATGAGAAGGAAACATTGGCAATACTACATGCACTTAAAAAATGGCGACCTTACCGAATGGGAAGACACTTCAAGGTAAAAATGGATCATGATAGTTTTAAATACTTTTTAGAACAACTATTATCTTTATAAGAACAGAAAAAATGTGTCACAAATATGTTGGGTTATGACTTTGACATCATCTATAGAAAATGGAAGAAAAATTTTGTTGCAGATGCACTCTCAAGAAAGGATGAGGATGTGGAAGCATTGTTTTGTGATATTTCTATTATCCAACCAGATTGGATAAATGACGCAAGGGATAAATGGAAGAACGACGAAGAAGTATGGCCACTTATTCAAAAGTTGCAAAAGATCCCAATTCAAACAATATTGCCAGAAATTGAAGAGGAAGGAAAAATCATATTGGAACCTGGAGCATTCACGGAACAAGAACTCGACAGCTACGAAATCGATCAATTTCAGAGTATCTCATTGAGGGGAAAAACTTACCCGCTAAAGATTCCACATGGGAGGGCAAGAAATTTATACAGAAGCATCAAGAACTACTCAAGCGTTGAAGACAACACTTTTTGAAGGAGAGGGGCATGTTAAGCCCCTATATTACTAATGTAACCCCTCATTGTTATTAGTAAAACCCCCTTATTATATTGATGTACCCATGTAGTGCCCATATTGTTACTATTGTGCCCCATAGAAGCCCACTATTGTTGTGCCCTTACATTATTATTGTTATGTCGGCTCTGATTATATTATGACCCCTTAGACTCCTATATATAGAAAGAAGGTCTTTTCATTTGTATCATCCAAAAATTGTTCATTTGTATAATTTAAAGGAGGTTACCCCCTCGAAGAGGCTGAATTCTAAGGCGTTGAACTATCTTTTTTATCTTTTTTGTGAGCTAGTTTCATAACAACATGACAAGGAAAAATATCAAGGTGTTGCGTTCAGATGATGGTGCAGAGTATACGGACAAAGACTTCACAGATTTTTGCGCAAAGGTGGGCATCAAAAGAGAATGGACAACTCCATATAATCCAGAACAAAATGGAGTAGCAAAACGAAAGAATAGAACTATTGTTGGGGCAGCGAAGACTATGTTGTATGACCAAGACTTTCCTAGATTCTTATGGGCAGAGGCCTACGATACAACAGTGTATATTCATAATAGAACTCCTCACAAAGCATTGGGGAATAAAACGCTTGAAGGGGTTTTTTCAGGGGAAAAGCCAGAAGTAAGTCATCTCAGGATATTCGGAAGTGTGGCATATTGTCACATTCTAGACGAGAAGCATAGTAAACTGGATCAGACTATAGAAAAATGGTATCTCGTAGGATATAGCAAGACATCGAAGGCATATAGAATCTACATTCCTAGCAATAGGAAGATTATAATAAGACGGGATGCAAAGTTCATGGAGGATAGAGCTTTTAGGAAATCTCGAGAGATGTCAGTAGAAGACCAGTCAGTAGATGTGCCATTAGTCCAACAACAACAAGGGAAACAAGGACAAGCAGGAGGAAAAATTCCAGGATCGAGTACAGTGACCAGTACCAGTATTTCCTTGAAAGTAGGAGATCCTGACAGTGCTCAGTTGTTGGAACAACAGAATGATGATTTGGTTGAGCCTCCTTCCACAAGTGGTACAACCAGTAGGGAAGACATTGAGGGACGCAGAGGAGTTTTTTGGAGCTCCCAGAACCGACAAAAGGCAGTGTAGATAGGCTGACAGATACCAAGCCTTGGTAGCACAGGTTGAAGAACCTTCTAGTTTTCAGGAAGTCATACAACACCAAGTATGGATGGATGGCATGGTAGAAGAATACATTTTTATCATGATGAATGTTGTCTCGGAAGTGGTACCTAGACCAAGGGATAGATTATTTGTAGGATCAAGGTGGATCTACAAGATCAAGTACGCTGCAGGTGGCAGTGTAGAGAAGTATAAGCCCAGGTTCGTGGCAAAGCAGTACACACAAAAGAAAGGAATAAACTATGAGGAAACCTTTGCCCCTGTAGCTAGATATACCTCTATCAAATCTGTTATATCCCTAACAACTCAGATGGGATGGGAGATTCATTATATGGATGTCAAGACAACATTCCTGAACGGGGTGATAGAAGAGGTGTATATTGAACAAACCGAAGGCTTCAAGACTCATGAGAAGAGAACAAATGTATGCAGGTTAAAGAAAGCCCTATATGGGCTCAAGCAGGCACCCAGATCTTGGTATGGTCGGATTGATAATTACTTGCAGTTTTTAGGATTCATCAAGAGTGATGTTGATCCCAATCTCTACTATTTAATGGTAGAGAATGAGCCACTTATCTTGGGATTATATGTAGATGACTTGTTTGTAACAGGGTCATCTAGGCTCATAAAGGATTGAAGGAAGAATCTTGAAGCAGAATTCGACATGAAGGATATGGGGTTAATGCATTATTTTCTAGTGTTGGAAGATTGGCAGAAGAATGGGGAGATCTTCCTCGGGCAAGGAAGATATGCTACAGAAATTCTGAAGAGATTCAGAATGCAGGATTTTCGACCCATGGCAACCCCTATGATCACCAATTGCAAGAAAAAAGATGCATCAAGAGATAAGGAAGTGGACCCCACCTTGTACAGACAGCTCATTGGGTCGCTCATGTATCTAGTCAATACCCTTACTCAGTGCATTGTGGAACCAAAAAGGGTACATTGGGTAGCAGCTAGGCATATTCTTATATATGTGCGTGGAAAAGTCGGATATGGGCTGAAATATACCCGAGAAGATGACATCAGATTGATCGGATTCAAAGATGCAGATTGGGCAAGTAGTTCAATTGACCGGAAAAGTAACTCTGGATATTGATTCAGCGTTGGATCAAGAATGATCTCGTGGTGTAGTAAGAAGCAAAAATCGGTAGCTCTAAGCTAAGCTGAAGCAGAGTATATGGCAGCCAACACAGCTACGTGTGAAACCATATGGCTTAGAAAATTGCTTGTGAGTCTATTTAAAAAGAGGATGGAGGCAACCAGTGTTTTCTGCGATAATCAAAGTTGTATCAAACTCTCTAAGAATCCAATATTTCATGATTAGTCAAAACACATTGATATTAGACGTCATTTTATCAGAGATTGTGTTCAACATGGGGCATTACAGTTGCAGTATGTCTCCACAGGAAATCAGTTAGCAGACGTACTCACAAAATCTCTAGGAAGAGCAAAGTTCATCCAGTTCAGGGAACAGATGGATATGGTAGAGAACCCATTTTAGTAGCAGAAACATATGGTTTCTCAGTTGCAGTAGCAGGAGATGAGAGGGAGTTGTAGTACAGATGCAATGTACGCAGTGGCAATGTCAGCAGCAGTACAGATGCAACATTTGTGCAGTAGTTGATGGGCAATGATGTCAGACATCAGCAAAGAAGAGGGAGATGTTATAGTGTCCGGATGATGCTTCAGCAGGTTGCATTATTAAAGCACATCCCTCTCTAAGAGGAAGTGTTGATTCCTGATAGCATCGGATGTGCTCTAAGCCTCAAAATTTGCAAGGAGGCTAGGACACGTATTTTAGAATACCTAGAAATCATTTTGGGAAATTCCACCCGGAGACAATTTTATAAAAATAATTAATTATTTTTAATGAGTGCCTAAGTCTAAACTTAGGAAATTAAAGGGTATTAATCAACTGAGGGTAAAACTTCTAGAAGAAGACGGAGATAGAGTCCAAATGATCTAAACCATTGATTAGAATCTAATTTGGGTCGTTGATTACTGAACTAGAGGATTATAAGAAGGACTTTGATGGGCATTTGGAAAACACACCAGGCAGATACTCAGTTACCCAAGTAAGACCAATTATCTCACTGATCGAAGTACGGCAAGAGGAAATCGAATCAGAGGGAGAGTTGCAGGTGAGGAGAGAGGGCATTAACATCAATGAGGAGTGCAGGAGCAAAAAGAAGACACAGAGCAGAGGAGGGACATTGCAGAAGCAGTGACGTTGGGGTTGTGTAGTCCCTACGCAGAAGGTGACACAGTGAGACGTAGAGAGGGCAACAACTCCTCTCCAGATTCAGAATCTCGCTAAGAAGCATGAGAATTTTTTCCGTAAAATTTCTCACAAAAAATTCTCTTTTATTGTGCTGGTTGTACCTTGTACATGAAATTTTTGCTGAAGATCAATAAAGAAACCCTCATTTGTTGCACCAGTTTTCTCGCATTGGGTTTTTCCAGGGACAATTGTCCAAAAATAACTGTCATTGTGATTATACTTGTGCTATTATTTTTCTTTACATTTACTTTCCGCAATATTTTAATTGTGAAAGCTGCGATATAATTTATTTCGATATTTGTTGTAGAAACACCGTGAATAACTTATTTCTAAATTAATAATTAGAAGAAACAATATCAGTCATTGCAGTTGGATTTCTTTTCAGAAATTTTCACATGGTGCGAGTTCAAAGCATTGTTGGTACTATACTTTAAAAGTTATGGATGCATCAAACTCATAATTCCAATGGTGCCTTTCCACCTTGGTTTGATTTACCTTCCTAATCGAGATCCTAAGGCATAACATGTTTTACTGTAGTTGAAATCATTTCCAAACAGGGTTTGTGAGGAATGCATTTAGATTGTTAACATGTAAGTTGCTTGCACCAAGCCTAAACAATTAGTTGACGATGTTCAAACTTCAAAGCAAGGAATGCATTAGCAATGGATAGCCAAATGACTTATCACTTATGTGTCATGACTTCTATCAATTGAAAAGGGTAATGTTGGTGATATGATAGAAGGCCATATTTTTTGCTATATATTTATTGTTAGACTTCAATGACATTATCATTTTCAATACATATGTCATGACTTCTATCATCAACTATTTTATCAATCTAAACAACATTTAGAACAATCGAATTGATTTTTTCTTGGATATAAAAAGTTTCTTCTCATTTTCTATAAGTATTGTTTTTTTATTGTTCTAGGTCTCTCAACAATAGACCACCTTTAAGTTGGGATATGACACCACAAGGGATAATAAGAGCACTCTAATTCATAAGGGATGATAAGAGCACTCTAACTACCAATCCAATACCCTTAGGTACACACTTTACTCATTCAAACAACCATCCTAATCGCCAACTCTCCTTCCCCCATTAGCCCACACAACCCAGGAGGGGATTTTCATTCTCTACAGTTGTAGCCCCTCAGCTTAAATCCCTCTTCCAAGGCTTCAATGTAGGACGGATATGATATTGCTTAGACACCATGAGGAATGTATAAGGGCAATTATACTTCAATTTTGCATGTAATTCAACTTTTTGTAATGCTCCACTTACCAATCTTGGATGACCATACAAATTGGGATAATGGAGTGAATGAACATGCAAGAATGACCTCAACTCATAAAACCCTACTTTTGTATGTATGCTTCCCATTTGGTTGGCACCCTAGGAAGTATTTCCCAACTACTTTTTCACAATACCGAAGGCTAATTCCCCTTTACGTGCATCAAGGTATATGCATGATGGGTTATAATAAAACAATCATTATTAATTGCTTTTTTCCCCATTGATCTCACTTAAACCCCTTTCATTCCCCTCTTATGTAGTCCCCCATACTCTTTCCGCCCCTATCTCATAAAACTAGTAATGTATATATGTAATTTGGACCTTAGTCGTATCATTCAAATCATCAATCTATATAACATATATGTACAATTAAATTATAAAATCCTCGACATTATAATTAATGCCTTCAAGGAAGAGAGTAAAAGGAAATTTTATGTGTATATAAGAATGTTATCTAGGTAGAATATTACAAGATCATCCATATTTAGCTCAAGTGTATCATTCATAATGTATAGCCATTAATTCATCAAGGCAAACAAAATTCATGCATACGTAGAAAACCTCTAAAAAAAAAAAAAAAAAAACATGATTAGTGGGAAAAATTAATGAATCAACAAATGGCAATATGATCCAACCCTTAATGAGATGAGTTGTAATTCAGGTGGTCATAGTAGTCATCTACTTTAGACTTTGGGCTTTAGGAAATGGTGTAGGTGCTCCAACTTCCCTTGCACACTATTGGTATTGTTTTCACATTCTTTTAATTCCCTAGACCATGTTATTTCATTGCATTGACGATTTGAAGGCTTTATATGTGTATAATTATTATCATTGGCCTTAGGTAGACGAAGAATAAAAAATACGATTTTGATTGTTTTCAATTTGTGAATAATAATAATAGCTTTTTGTGGCTATAGTTTGTAGATGTTGTTTTTCCCTCCTGGCTCTTCCAAAGGCTTAGAAATATTACTATAAATTGGAAAACAAGTGTTATTATGCATATAGAGTTAGGGGTATCTAGTTTAGTGCGATTTATCAATTGATCACTTAGGCAGCAATGATAATGTCTAATCAAGTGTGGAACAAGGAAAATATGTGTGTTAGATGGCCAAGTTGGTGGAGGCACTTGAGTGACTCTACGACATTGTCATAGACCTTGTTCTATTTGTCGTCAATGGTTCATAGAAAATTGTGCAACACTACTCAACATAGAGCCCAAGCAATTCAAAGTTTGGTTTAAAAAAGATAGGTTAGTTTGCTAGACAACCATGTTTTACTTATGTACATGTGTTAACTTTAGCTACAATATGGATAATAAAAAAAAACCTCAATATTGTTACTATTTTTGGGTTTGCGACAAGTGTAAGGTAAAATAACACATTGAAGCTTCTCATCTCTAAGGCACGAATAAAAATCCTTTTCCATGAACAAACACAGACAATTTATGTAAATCCTCTGTACTTGTACTCACATGTGCTTCCTCTCCAATGATTATTTTATTCAAGCTTCTCTTGAAGTTGGTCCTAATCATTAAAAGGATCAATTAAGTGGCATTATTGAAAGGCACTTAGTTTCACATATAATCATATTTTCTTGAATATAATGAGTCATGGTAGCTTATTATTTGGTGTAGGATCCTACAGGCTCATTTCTCCTTGTTAAGGTCACATTATGAATAATTTTAATGTGCATAGATGTGTGGTTCACTATGTAAATTGATGTTTCACGTATCTTATAAACTAAGCCACTAATAGAATGGTTGATTTTTAGTTTCACTTATCTTATAAATTAAGCCACCAATAGAATGGTTGATTTTAATTATTGGATAGATTTGTAAGGGGAATTCATGAATTCATATCTCCAAAAAAGTTATTTTAATTATTGGAGAGATTTGTAGGGGAAACTCATGAATTCATATCTCCAGATTTTTTGATTTATAGAAATGTGAAACAATTGTAATATTTCATTTTAATTAATGTAAATAACTATTTTACATAATAACATGTTTTTATACTTAATTATAGTTTTGTTATTAGTCTAATAAAATATGGTGAGAAACCACTATACTTGGCATAAAATTAAAAATTATTTAAATAAATAAGTTTATAGTAGCCTTAGATTATGAAAGAACTTGAAAGACATCTATATCAACTTGAAACTATATTTATTTTAATTTGTTTAAATTAGAAAATATATTTGAACTTTGAAAATCTATTTGAATAAACAATTTTAATGTAACCTTCAAAAAAAAAAAAACAACAATAACAAAAAACATTTATACATTGAAAATCAATAATTACTTTAATCAAGCATTGTGATCTACTAAAGTAGAAGTCACAAATATTTCTTTATAACAATAAATCTCAGATAAATTCAAGCTGGAAAAATAATAAATTTCCTTGCAATGATAAATTTTAAATCAAGCCAAGCCAAAAAAATAAATAAATAAATAAATAATAATAATAACCATCTCTGAAACATATTTTTCTTTTACAATGACTCTATTTCAACTATTTTGTTGTTACTTAGTTGATTGGAAAACCTAATATAATAACATAAACATTAATAATAAATATCGCTATGACTAAACAAAAATGGCGGTGAATAGATGAATATACATTAGCATGAGAGAATGGTAGATAATCAATATCTATATCTATAAAATTATTCAATCACAATTAATATACTACTTATAGGAATAAATATCTTATACACTTTATGGTATATAATACATAATACTAATTAGGTTAATATATTCTTCACATTATTATCGTGTAATAGATTTTAATATCGTTTATATTATAGTTTTTAAACGTATGTTATTCCTGTACATGTTAATTTCAATGCATCTAATTTTATAATGTAACAATTAAAATATGTTTTAATTTTTTATCATTATTTTATATATATATATATAACAAAGGCAATTTTGTATTTGTTATTTTTTCTTAAATTATAATTTTAAAATATCAATTTAAATTTATGGATTTTAACTCTAACGCTACTAACAATGTCTTAAATTTAAATCCAAAATATATTTATTTTTTTATTATTATTGAAAATATAAAAATGTCTCTATCAAACGAAAACAAATTTTCATAATATAATGTATTTATTAATCTTTCTTAATTAAATAAACTTAATAAACTATTAATATAAATTTATGGATTTCCATTATGATATTTTGAAAATAAAAAGAGGGGAAGATATCATCCGAAACTTTAAAACCACAAGTTAAGTTTTACCTAAAAAAAGCTAACCCGATCAAATTCAAACCATGATCAATTTCTAACTCAACCACAGTCAATAACTCCTTTCCAAGCCAGAGACATGGCTCCTTGATGTTACCTCGTTATGTAGTTGTTCACTAGTATCTTATTTACAATATCAATGATATGAAACCATAATATAAGCATTGTTGTTTGTTTTTGCAAATGGTAAGTTAATTTAAACAGAAAATTAATCGTTGCCTTATATTAAAAAAAAAAAAAACATAAAAGCATGTCAACAACTTTATAAATAGCCTTTGCCTTTGCTTTCCCATAGAAAAAAAATCTCTTTTCCTATCATTCTCTTTGCGAGTTTTTGTGATGGTGTGTATATTTATGTTGTTGTTTCTGTGTTTTTACCCTCTGTGTTTGTGTTTTTACTCTTTTATTACATAGACTTAACTTTGGTTACAATGGATAAGGAATTTACAATGACCATACTAAATTATGCATTTAGATCTTTCAAATACACATGCTAATTCTCACTCTCATTTAAAAATGAAGACCAATTTTCTATATAAACCAAAAGAAACATATTTTGACCCCTTTGACATTAAAACCTTTGGGTTGAGCTACAAATGGTCACATTAGCTATTATACTCCACTGGTTTGTACACATTCTGTAGCCTAATCTACATGTCTGTAATAGGTTCTCATTGAATCCCATCTCATCAAACACACCATAATTAAACTTCAAATCCTAAATTTTGAGCTATCGAATAACTTCTCAATCTCCTAATTTGCTTTGAATCCATTCATTATATAATCATTGCATGAAGAATTCAACACAATTTCCTAGATATTTTTCCACCTAAATACAACACATTTGGGGTCACCTTTGTTCAATTGCACACATTTCAAACTAATAACATTGCCAATGTCAAGCTTACTAGTGGGCAGTCATGGCATGCTATAAGCATTGGGTGATAAAAACATTTCATTGCTTCATTGTTGGCATTGTTATTCAATAAACCATGGATTCCATTGCTTTTAATGGAATTCAAAGCATGCCAAAGGTTCAATTCCAATTCCAATTCCAAATTATATCTCTAACATTAATCAAAATTTGTCATTTTGGAACAAGTCCATAAGTATTTTTGAAAAATATTAGATGATTTATTCACCTCACAAAATTCCTCTTACAAAAAAATAAATAAAAATTGAATTGATATTATCTCATTTAATCGGGTTCTAGAAAGTGGATTATCTCCTCCATGGTTTCTTTTCTCCTCTATCGACTCAATTCATGCTTGAAAGCCCCCATTGAATTGGAAATTGCAAGTCTACCAATCTTTCCCTTCCATTTTTTATTAGAAAATGGTGCAATTGGATGCATCCTCACGTCATGATTTAGCTTTTTTGAGATGCACATTGAATCTTGCAATCACTACTCTATTTTTTGTGGCTAGAGGACTACTTATACTATTATAAAGTATGCTCTTCATGGCAACTTGATTGTTTCTTAATTTTTTGTAATGATAGTTGACTTGATTGTTCCCCATTCTTTGTTACAAGAACTATATTATGAAATGTTCAATTATAATAGAAAATGTTGGGAATTTACGATGTATAACATATATAACAATCAAACACATAAGTAAGGGACACGTGGATTTCACATTTAAGGAATCCTTTAAGGGGGGATTTTCTTCAATCAATTCATTTCACTATGTGTTATGTGTTGTTATTGTATATTTGTTCCCTCTATATAAATTTAGGTAACCATAACGAATATGTCATATTTAAGATATTTAGTTCAAGCATGTCCATAACTAACTCCAATAATATATCCATGAATTCTTAACTCAATTCTATGAAATCCTCATCTTAACTTATCTTCTTGTTCTCAATATTAGTTTTATATGTAAATATTTAAACTTATTCTACTTGTAACGTCCCAAATAGAAAATGTTGGCAATTTCTCGGAATTTAACTCAACAAATTGTTTTAGATAAAATTGTCATTCATAAACAAAAGATTGCCATGTAAAATATAACAAAACAAGCACTACAATCTAATAATACAATGAATAGAAAAATACTCAGCCTTGTTCTATTAAATAAACTGGGGTTTACATGTTGATACAACCCATATAACTGAGATGAGAAGCGGTGGCCTCAAGAATTTTCTCCAATGCAGCACTGGCCCTCCAAAAACTGAACTTAAATGCAGCTGCTAAACTCTCCTATGAATTATGGATGAGTTCACCAAGGGGAGAGATGGGTTCTTGCCCACTCTCATTTAATCACCTGAGGATTTTCGTCCTAGGGCTACTGAAGTAGAGAACTTCGTCCTCCAACTCTCAACAAAGACAAATGTAGTCCAAGATGTCCCAAATGATCTCCTCCTCTTCCTTTTAAAGACTCCATAGATAGATCTCTATGTCTCTAAAAGCATCTTATTTTGATTATTTTAATATTTTTCTAGAAACTCATTTTTTACTCCAACTAGGTGACTTTTAATTTTATTTTATTTCACTAAGTCATTTTTGGCCATTTTTCCTTCAATTAATTATTTTCCCCTTTTTTAATTTAATTAAGTGACTAATTAAAGTCACTTTTAATTTGGGAAAATGGTGAATCACTTACCATGCTTCATATGGACACTAGAAGTATCTTCTCATCATCCCATCCTGTGGATCTTCTCATTTTGATTCCAACGAGCTATTACATAGGTATTTCATCAAATATTCCTTTCGAAATTCCACCTCAAGCATAACTAATTAAGGTAGGCCCAGTAATAAAGTCATTTTTTTTTAATTTGTCGGAATGCAACGGAACAAAAATAAGTTGTGTGAATGATCAAATATTCCAAGCGAATGCCATCGGATCCCATAAAAACTCCTGAAAATGCCACCGAGAAACCTGATAACATAATCATACTCCCTGGACCTGGCCATCACATACCTTGGAAATCCACCCTGACTATACTATAGAGGAAAATAAAAATGGAGACATGACAAATCCTCCCGCCCTAAGATTGCTTGCCCTCAAGTAATCCACAACTTTCCATGGTATAGGCATCTATAATCTGATACCATGATCCCATACGAACTACTGGTCCACATCATGCCTCTAAGAAATCCAAATGTCACTAGATCCCTCAATACCTAGATCCCAAGCCCATCTCTGACTCAACCTGCTACCAGTAGATCCACCCAGATCTCAATGCCACCATGGCCCACCATGGGCCAAGTCCCATGGCTCTGACTATGCTCTATCTCTAACCATAGATGCGACTCCACCAATGGAATACAAACTCATCACCTCTCTCCAATCCAACTGTTGTCATAAACCAAGGTCAACCCCACTATATTGATGTGGTGATGGAATGTTGATGGATGGCCAACCGATCCCTTGCTGCCAACTAGGGCATGTAGTGTCCCCTATCTTTAATGCCCTTGTTGTACCATACTCCTGACTAAGAATGACATTCCATCAATAGGATACCAACTCATGATCTCCCGCTAATCCATCTTATGGGAAGAATCAGATGTGTAGGCACATGTATATGGAACATGTCCCATGTGCTGCACCATGCCCAACTCATGCAACTTTGTCTACTCAATCAGTAGTATCCATCGATAAAATCTTGCCTCTCTCCCTATAATGGGTATAAGTGGCCAAACTGTGATGCACACCTTGTTTATGGACTCTTGGAGAGGGTTGCTCCATGAAAGCACTACGCCTCTACCAACTACCTATGCATCTATCTGTACCTCATCAGTGGGTAGGCCCAAAGATGGATGCACCACCATCTCCAAAAGATCCTCCCTCATCTGACTAAACACTCCATGCTCCTCCAATCTACCAACCTCCTGCAAAACTATCATGTCAGACTCTAGCACCTCCTCATGAAAAGTGTCTGCAAGTACTATAACCTTATTGACTATCTGTGCATCTATTTTCTCCTCATCAATGGCTAGTCCAAAAGATGGTTTCTCATCCTCCTCTATCATCGGCTCAATATGATCCTCTAACTGCCTCTATACAAAAGGTTCATCATGCATATTGTGCATATCATTCTCCTCAGTTGACTCATGCTCCACAATATGTTGCTCATGTTGAATTGTCATTGGTGACTCATCACCCTAATTGTCTCCCATAGGTTCAATCGACTACTCACCATGCACACCAGAATATAAATCTGGCTTGTTGTCAACAACTCCACATAATTTCTCATGCTCCTTAGAGGCATCCTCGTATGAACCCATGGACTCGTCCAAAGAAGAATCATCATATTGAAAGTCAAAAGGAGTCTCCTCCTACTCTATTGTTCTTGTGTCCTCCGCATCACTCAAGCATGAGTGGTGAGGTCCCCAAGGCTCCTTGCAAATGAGGCAAAGACCCTTCTCATTTCATTCTTGTTGCATGGTTGGTCACCACCAATCCTCTGCAACTCCTCCTGGGTCAATCATCTCCTGAACAGACCAATGTTCTGCTTAACCAACCTTTCAGCTAATTCATAAGAATTGGGTGAGACCAATTGCCCTCTCCTCCAAATGGCCAACAATTTAGACTGCAACCTCCTACAAATGGCATCATGTTCTCCTATACATGAGGGAAAAATGGATTACATGTGTTATTACCATGTCAGGATGATGTTTCCTGTCACTGAAGAAGCATTGGAACATCTGCAGGATCAAGTCGTCACACCCCAACTCAAACATGATGTCATAATATCTAAATAAGGCCATGACTTCTAGAATATCTAGCCTCTTCCAAAAAGTAGGGCCCTCACTATTATCCAAATCCTAAAAGGTCTCCACTCTCAGCCTAAAGACTCTTCTCATAATGTCATCATTGTAAAGAGGTATATGTGTGGTCAACATCATGATACCACTGAGACAAGAGGCAACGAGAAGTTTTACCCCCACACAAGGGTGCTCCAAATACTTGTGTTGCACTAAGGCAATCATGGTTGGTTTTAGAGCCCAAATCAAACGCTTCTCGTATGAATGATGCACCTTAGAAAGGAGTGAAGCAAGTTTTTCTAGTTTTATAAGGGCTTTTACTGAAAACCCCGTGAATCTCAAATCAGTCGTAAGTCCATAAATTTTGTATCCCAACTCAAGTTCTTTTTGTGGTTTCTCTTGTGGCAGCAAGGTAAGTATCTCCTTGGAAAAGGTTTTTTTTATTGTTGTTTCTAGTTTATAAAAGTTTCATCCATGTTTTAGCTGAATGAGTACATCAAAATCTTTTATGTGTGACTTTGGAAAAATTTCCAACACAACCCAATATTCAGTGAGCCATACAGTGATGACAATGACAATAAATTAATCATATCATAAGCACTCTTTTGTAACCTCTACTAAACCGTAGCGCCCTTTTCAGCCTTGAATTAGACTAACAATACAATGGACAAGCAATACATAGCATAAACATGAGATTCTATGACCAACTTCCCCCCAATCTTCCCTTTCATACATCAGCAAATGACCACAATTTATCAATATGCTAACTACAACAAAACAATTTACTAACAAATCCTAGCTCAAGACAACAACCTTTACCAAACACCCTATGCATCACACAACTAAATATACCCTAGTAATGTAACGTTATGCAGTAGCAAAGGGTTATACACCATATGGGGTTAATACAATGGCAACAAGAATACAAAATTTAGGATACCTGGCCAAACAACTAGCTACTGCAACCCTTACAAATGACAATTTTCTTCAACAAGTTTAGGACAAAGTTACAAGTACATATAAGGACAAAATTGGAAATATCCTAGGTCACAATTTTCTAAGTTCTCAACAAAGTTTTAATGAGACAATATGGAAAACATACATATTGTTGTAGGTGAATATGTGTAATATTTAATTCCCAAACAATGGTATTATAGTAGAGAGATTTTATGCTAATATTAGCCTCCAATTAGTAGCATGATACAACTCAACATATAAAATGCACTCTCCTTCAGATATTAGTCCACCCTTATTTGTTTCACACAAAGAGATAACTCAGAAAATGACAATATCTAGAAACACAGAACAAGAGAAATTGGTACTATAACTGGAAGATAGAACCTGGGTAGAAGTTTCAATTCTTTAAGATGAAGATTTCCCACTATGCGATGACCAAATAGACTTTTGCAATACCCAGAAATTGTACACATGAACAACCTTGAAGATAGTCACTACAGTTGCCAAATATTTGTGCTTTTTCCTCTGCTTCAGCGTACACTATCCTCAAAAAATATTTTAACATGACCTCCTTAAGCCTCCATTTTACCTCTGATACTGAGCTAAGCTACGCACAATTTGTTTTGTTCTTACTGCATGTTACAGGTGTAGATAATGATTATACTAGCAGTCAGCAGCAACCCCTTTCTACTTCATCGACCTCAGAGATGCAACTTATGTCCATACTAACAATGCTACATACTCTGCACTTATGTTCTATCCCTCACGCAAAGGCACTCACTAAACACACAACAACTACATGTATTCTTTTATTGACAGTTTCAACAATTAGCTATAGGGCATACTCCTTTGGCCATATGCACATGCTCTCTGACCTACAACCACCTTACTTCATCGAATGCAAGCATACAATCCCTCAACATCCCCCCAAAAAAAACTTTGCTCATTCTGCAATATGATAAACTTATTTTCCCAACGCCCTAATCAGGTTCGATCAAGCCATACTAATCATATCAGCATGTTGAATCAACAACTAATTACCATGTTCGGACCAAATCAATGTGCTCGAGCTCTTGGACCAAAACAACGATTGCTTCAATGATTAATTGAACTTTGGATAAGTGAAGAGAACATTGCAAACCAACACCAGGTATCGATCAATATCGACCATCGATCCCTGCAACAATGCACTCGGGGCTCTACGCACTACTTCAGGCCCTGATTGTTCTTGAATTTGATCTCATATTCACCGTATTTTGACCAACATGCATAGTTAGTAATGAACACATTCCTCGTTCAAGATTCCACGTGCAGATGATGACTTTGTGTTGAGATACGAGCTACTAAGCGTGCCCGATCTCATAAATATTATGAAATTGTTCCACTGCAGATCATCAACTTTGATCCTTTCTCTACTACAACAAGCAACTCGGCTTCTGGCAACACGATCTTCACACTGAACTTGATTTTGATAAATGGCAAGAAATCAGCCCAACTATTAACACATCGCATGGAACTGGTCTTAGCACAAAATTATCGGTGATTGATGGCGGCTCCAATGAAAATAATGATGTGATTGGGCTCTCAAAAGAAATCACGGGATTTAATTCAACTGCTATCAGTGGTGGATTCAATCCTGCAATTCTCATTAACTCAGCTTTGTAGAAAACTAACATACTAATAGTAAAACACTCACACTCATAAAATAAATATCAGACATATAGAAAAACCAAACATGGCAGAAAAGGCACGAGAGACTTTCCTGTAGTCTCTCATTCTCATGAATTTCATTATTAATCAATCCAATCCAATTGTACAAAGAATGATAATAGTACAAATAAATACATGAGGAAGTTGTCTCAAGATAGTGCATCTATCTTGAACAAACTTGGTTGAGAAAATATCTCAACAACACACTAATCTAGGAGCCTAACTAGTTGGAGAGAATCTCTCAACCAACTAAGCCTAAACTGACTCCTAACCATGAGGAACAAACTCAATCTAGAAAGGTAGGATTAAATCCAACTTTCTTAATTTTAATTAATTTAATTGTTTTGGACTTATAATTGTTTTCATCATATGAGAGTGAGGCTAACATTCCCCCCCTCAATGATAAGTCCAAAATAAGAACGAGGAACCATCTTCCAAGTTTTCATGTTGATCCTCAAAAACGCTGCCTGAAAAATCGTCGAAGCTAGATGCTTAAAAAACTCTAATCTGAAGAGAACATGAGTCAGCTGCAAGTCTGAGTCATCTCTGAAATTTTTCTTGACAACTCCATCATGTGCCAAGCTGCAAAAGGATTCATCTGTCCTTTGTTTGCAATCAGCATCCTTTGTCCACTGACAAAATGTTGATGAACACCCATTGGCTGATGACGTTGAAAAACAACTCACTGTTGCTTTTGTTGTGTGTGAAAAATGTTCACTGCTGACTTTGCTGTCGATTGCCCACTGGCGAATTTGTGGATGCTCACTCACTAATGAAAATGTCCATTGGCTGCTTCGATCATGTTGTCAAGACTTTCAGTCTGACAACCACTATCAATTTCATTGGCATTTTCCCCCCTTTGTCAGTTGAAAGGAGAAACAATCTTCTTCAAATTATTTATGAACTCCCCCCCTTCAGGTGTAGGAGTGTTTCATTGGTGTACTCCTGCTTTCAGGTGCATGAGAGTACCATCTTCAATTGACTGTTGGTTGCAATAGTTGAGATTGAATTCTGTTGTAAAACTTATACAATCGTTTTACGGTTGACGACCATTCCCAAGGATGAATCCATGCATAATTGATCTTTAATCTGGCAGGTTGGTCTTGTTTGCAACAATTCTCTGATGAATTATTCTTCTTGCCACAATGGTGACAAGGATGGAGATCAAAACATTGATCTTCCATGTGACCTTTTCTTTGACAATGAAGGCATTTTGGTTTGACTGCAACTTCAGTTTGCGCACATGTCTATTTGTCTGCAACTTTCTCATGGCTTGTTGATGTTATTTGATCAAGAAACCCTGCACTGATGAACTTGATCAGCTTAGAATAATTGAGGATATGCAAGTTGTTTTCATCTTTGTCATATCCTAATCCTCGTCGATTTTTGTTACTTTGGATTTCTTCCCATGGCTTGATGAGTGGTTTGGAAGAAAGTTGAATTGGATGAGGGACCACTTCGACACTTGAATTTGGTTGGATCAGTGACTTGGAATCAACATCTTTATCTTCATCTATATGGTTGAAAGACTTGGAAGCTTCATTCTTCTGTTGCAACTCATCTCTTTGTAGTTGCGACTCCAGTTGAAGGAACTCAATCATTTCATGTGCATGTTGAAGATGCACTTGAATATTAGCAAGAGTTGTTTTGTTGATGTTCACCCTCTCGCCAGTTGATGATCTCCTCCTCCTCCTTTTAAAGACTCCATAGATAGATCTCCAAGTCTCTAGAAGCATCCTATTTGATTATTTTAATATTATTCTAGAAACTCCTTTTTGACTCTATTTAAGTGACTTTTAATTTTATTTTATTTCACTAAGTCACTTTTGGCCATTTTTCCTTCAATCAATTATTTTTCCCTCTTTTGATTTAACTAAATGACTAATTAAAGTCACTTTTAATCTGGGAAAATGGTATATCTATCACCATGCTTCATTTGGCCACTAGAAGTCTCTTCTCATCATACCATCATGTATATCTTTTCGTTCCAATTCCAACGAGCTATTACACTGAAGTATTCCATCAAATATTCCTCCTGGAACACCACATCAAATGTAATTAATTAAGTTAGGCCCAGTAATAAAGTCATTTTTTTAAGTTGTCGGAATGCAACGGAATGAAAGGCAAGCCCAGATGATGGAATATGCTAAGTGAATTCCATCGAATCCCATAAAAACTCTTCAAAACTCCCCCGAGACCCCTAATGACATAATCCCACTCCCCTAACCTGACCATTCCATGCCCTGGAAATCCACCCTAATTGTACTATAGAAGAAAATAAAAATGGGGACATGACACTACTCCATTACATTTATGTTATTATATACTTTGGATGTATTTATATTCACAAGTATGAGCTAAAGGTTCAGTATATTATGAATAAGATGTTAACTTAATGCAACTATATTGCAACCAGAATGCATGTGATACATGACATATTTTAGCCATACATGAAGAATGTAAATATTATGCAGAGACAATGATGTAAAACAAAAATTAAATTAAATTCTTTTCAATGTTGTGAGTATTATGCAAATTGCAACACAAAAACTCATCTCAAAAATTTAACATGTGTTAGTGAAAATTTTTGACCAAGATAAAATGGGTATAGTGACACAAATCAATGACTCTATAACTCCATATTTACACTGAAGGAATTCTTTTAAGGGAGAGTTATCCAAGTGGTTTTTGTCAGCTATCAACATCCAAAGAATAGTGGCCACCCGTTTGAAGTATGTGGAAAACTGACGTATAAAGTTGGTTTGTTGTTACCAATCCGTGTATTAAAATGATTCCAATCTGCCTTCTTTGTTCATTTGTTTGAGTGACAAATTGTATTTTGTTGTCAATCTACTATGGTGCTTGGTAAGCAGAAACCTAGGTGATCACAAGCATCAAATAAAATGACTAAGCCAACATACTTTGTGCAAAGAGCATGCCAAGAATTGGCATCACTTGTGTGTGGAAAATAATTTAATGGGCATGAAGGCTACTAGAAGAACAAATATCTGATGATTGGTGATTGGCGACTCATGATGATTATTGTGAAACCACACAACTAACTCATATTTAACTAGCATACCCCGGAAATGGGGGGAAAAGAATGCCGAATTGTTACAATTTTTAAACATTGAAGGATTTGTTTTTTGAGAAAAATGAATCTTCAAAAGGGCTTCTAGTGAGGGTAAATGTGAATGCATATACTATGGAAGGATGCAATGCATGAGTTTTTGAGTTACCCTTTCTTCATTAATTCAACCCTAATTAGTGTTTCTAATGGAGCTCTCAAGAACAATAAAATGGTGATATATAAAGAGAATCTTTCAATGGTTATCCAGGTAAAAGGAAATCGAGCATCATTATGTATAGTGACATTTTCATGGGTCACTATTATAATTCAAATAGAGGTATCAAACCATTGATTCAAATGAACATCAAGCAACTTATGTGTCAGCAAAGCAATTATTCAAAGACAAAAATATAAGTGCGCATTGTTAGGATGAGAAATTAACATTGAACTTTGGTGGTGGTTTGCTACTAATAAATAGAAGTGAATGCCTCCACCTCAACTCTGTCACCAAAATCGAAATTCTTGTATTTTCCCTTGACCTTGGCCTATTGCCCTTAGAGTCCATACCATGCATAAATCTAAACCCATCAATAACCAGATTGAGGCTTCAAAATGTTAATGCTTCTATTTGTTTTAAATGGGGATTCTTGTCTTGCTATTAGTCTGATCAATGTTGTTTATGTCGATGCTACTCCAGTGGGTGTTTTTTCGGTGATATCTTCTTACTTCTAGCTTACAAAGTGCAATCCCAAACCATGACAAATCGGTTATAGATAGATAGGTTACACCGAATCCACATTAAATACTTGGATAAACATGTGTCCTTTAAGGCCCTTTATTTGGGAAAGCTGACCCATCTAGTCCATCCATTTCCACTCAATGCTCCATTGCATGCCAAACAAAAAATCGCCATGACCATGAATGATCACATTAACATGCAAATAAAGAGAAAACTAATGAAATAGTATCTGCCATAGAAGGTCATAAGAGTAGTGAGTCCAATGAAGTCTCTAAATTATGAAAAAAGCAATAGTAATGGAGAAAAGATTAGGCCCAAATTAGATGGAACCTCAATGCAATGGAAGAGAGCATTGACATGAATGTGTGTCAATTGTTTGGATGTTGTAATTAGTACACACGAATTCAACAAGAATTTCTAAAGGCTCCCAAGCCTTCGATGATGGTTGAGAATGGAAAGAAGATGTTAATCAAAGTCATTTTTTATCCTAGTAAATGATTGTTGAAATACCAAACTTTCAAAAAGAATAGCATACAACTTCCTTGCAGGGAAAATTTTAGGGGATAAATTTCATTAATTGGATATTTCTTGGCTAATATATGTATATGTCAATTTGGTGAAAAATTCACCCATTTTTACATATATATGATTAAATGGATGATATTCGCCAAAAAAATACCAATTTTAATAGTAAATTACATGTTTTTTTATTAAATATTTGCATGAATTCTATATGTATGTGATGAGCCCTGATATTGCAATAAGAAAGTTGCAACTCCTAAGGCTACCAACTTAAATTATCAACTCGGGGTTCATACAAACCTAAGAGGGGTCGACATTGTATGTGTAGCAGACATCTTCCTCTTCCTAGTATGACTCTCTTTGATGCAAGTAAAAGAAGGGAATGAAGCAACTTTAATTGAGCAAAGATCTAAGTAAGTCGTCAATCCTAAGGTAAATAACAATAAGAAAACCTATTCTACTTTTGCTAGAAAGTAAATGGCAGAAAGGACATCAATTCTATTTGGAAAAATGTAAAGCATAATGAAAACTTAAGAAAATCTTATCTATCTTGTTGGAAAGGAAATCTATTCTATTTTGCAGGAAAGGAAAGTCCTAGATTATTCTTGCAACAAGGAAATCACACTTTGCATGAAGTAAATTGCGGGAAGGAAATCTAGACTAATTGCAGAAATCTACATTCAAGATGCAAGAAATGTAAGATCTAAATGACGACCTAACCAAGCCTTAGCTCAATTAAAGTGGCCTCATATCATTCATAGGCTATAAATATACTTCTACCATGAATTTGGAGTGAATTTGGGAAAGGAAGATCTCGAAAAAAATTTCTACAGGATTGTTATAGGACTGTTACTCCTCCAGATAACTTGTTGAATTCCCAAGAAAATCAAATGAAAATGAGATGGGAAATTTTTTATCATTAACTAGGATGTCCTAGGACCCCTTTTCAAGTGGAATCACTCAAAAATACCATTGTCAACATGTGCTGAAAAATAGCAGAAAAATACAACTCTAAAAATCAGAAATTCTAGAACTAGTGAGCTAGTTAACCTACCAAATGCCTAACCTAATTAAGTGAAAATTATATGGGGTAAATTTTGTTATTAACTTGGATGTTTGTATGACTAAAAACAAGTGGAATCAACTCAAATGAAGCTCATTAACATGTTCTAAAAAAATAGCAGAAAAATCCTACTATTTTGCTACAAGTGACTTCCAGAAATTCTAGATTTGTGAACTAGTAAACCAATCCAAGTAGCTCAATGATGAATATGAATTTTCAAAGTTGTTATAATTATGCATAATTCTTGTGACTCTATAAATAACCTGCAAAACAAATCACTTCAATCATTTAACCAATACCTACAACAAAAGAAGCATGAATAGTAAATGCAGAAATATGAGATGCTAGTGAAAAAGACTTCCAAAGGAAATAAAAGAAATTGTACAAGAGGGCTATGAGGCTCCTAGGATGGCCAAGTCCAAGGATTCTCAAAGTACTATGAAGGAAATTGAGCTTTATAAGCTAAAAATGACACCAAACTTCATTATTTGAATCAATCCAAGTGCATCCCTGCTAGAAATGAAAGTGGAGCTGCTAAATAACAATTTTTCTCCATAAGAACACTAAGAAATGCATGCCTATAAAGAAAAATTCGAATTATTACTTATACAAAGTGATGAGGAAGCATTCTCCTTGAAAAGAGGCATATTTCCCCTCAAAAATCCCTTAAAAATTGGATCTAGTTCCCAACACTAGGAATCTTTATTAAATGACAAGGAACACATTCCTAGATTTTCTCAATGAGTGAAGCTCCAAAATTTGTTCAATTTTCATCATATCATTTTCATTTATTATCCAATCTTGGTCCTCCTGTAGGAAGGAGAAAGTCCCTATATTTTCTCATCCTCCAAGTCTTCATATTAGACACATAATATGCACTTATCTCTAAGCCTTCCTAATGAACATATTAAAGCTAAAAATAATCATATGATGCAAAAAGCGAGGTTTAATGTGCTGAAGGATGATCAGATGGGTCTTAATTTATCTCTAATTTTGAGGCCTATCATACCCCCCCACTAAAAGTGTTGCTCATCCTTTGAGCAACTTAGTGACCTAGTTGTGCCTCATTCATGGCCCTGGTGGCCTCTCTCTTGTACATTCCTTGGTCCTTTCTCTTAAGAATCTTGGTTGTAGCTTCTGCAAGGACAAGCACAAAAATGTAGTTGTTTTTTTCATGCATTTGTTTAGTAGTCTTTCAAACACAAAAACATAACTTTCCTCTTTGCAAGTGAACTTTGTTGGCTTGTAGGTCAAAGTGGCATAATTTCCATTGCATTCACACCCTCTCCCTTCACATGTTCATTCCATTTTCACTTATTTTTCCAAAACTGTTTGTGCAGAGAAAAATCATAGCTTTTCTAGAGACCATTAGCCTGCCTTTTCCCCTTATGCAAGATGGGTTCTTGAATAATTTTCAGTTTAGCAAGGTCTTCCACATCCTTTTCCAACCTCCTGCTACCTTTTTGGACACCTTTTGAACCCTCAAAATTCCCTCGGATGCAATCTTGTAGAAATACAAAGCATCGTGTAGTAGACCTATAGCATCACAAAATCTATCAGATCTTGACCAGAATTGCACCTCATGAATAATTTTTTTGTCTTACCTTTCTATAACATCTTCTAGGCCTCGGAGACAAACTAGAAGAGATTAGAGATAGATCTTGATCAGAATTGCACCTCATGCCTAATTTTTTTCTCTTACCTTTCTATAACATCTTCTAGGCCTCGGAGACAAACTAGAAGAGATTAGAGACCTCTTGGAAAGCCTCTTCTCATCACTTTTATTTGAGTTCTATTTTTAGGTTGCACTCCTTCTTTCCTTTTGTTGCCTTATTCTTCTCTTTTGTGGGCTAGATGATTTCCTAATGGCTTCTGCAGTTCCCCATTTTTCCATTTCTGTCACAACAAGTTTGATTAGGTATTTCTTAGGCACTTTTGGTTTGGTGTTTAGCACAGTTTGTGCCTCTACTTCTCCTTCTTCCTCCTTGACCTTTTTTCTTTTGGATTATCTCCCTATTATCCATCCTCTACTTCTTATTTATTAGCTTATTCTTCTCCCTCTTGGTTGTGGGACCCCTTTTATTGAATCTCCCTCCCATGATCCCCATTGTAGTTTTTAAAAGTTGTTGCAAGGGAATTTTTCTATCAACTATGAGTTTACATAGCAGCTTAGAGTTTCAGAGCAGAGATAGAGGAATTGTTCTATTTTGTTGATTAGGGGAAGAAAATTTGCATTCCCAACTCAAAACAATCTCATTCACCTACTATCATGCTTATCTTACAAGAAAAATACAGAACTTCAATTTCTTTATACTTTTAGGAGTTCGCTACAGGAAAAAATCTAAACAATTCCCCATGCTTTTTTTGCATAGGAGGTAAGAATAATTAGTTACTTATCCTTCTCTTCTAGGCTCCTTTGAAATTATAGGGTTTTGTGGCCAATAATGCTCAAGATAGGGCCCTTTTTTTCCTCTTGGGACAATCTTATAGCCGGAAAATTGTCTCATGTAGCACCTAATATGTCTCCTATAACACCTACTATGTCTCTCTTGTAGTAGCTCTATTTGTCATGCAGTAGCCCTGCTTCTCCTATAGTAGTTATTCCCAATCCTGTAGCACCTGCAAATTAACTATGTATCTCTTTTTTAACACCCTAGGCATCCCCTGATAGCATTTATATATGCCCTCGATGCCTTAATGAGCCTCTCTAACTGTTTTTGGAATGAGCATCGATACATCTAGAGTTGAGCCTTGCTCTTTTATTTCGTTTTGTGGTAGTGGGCTCAGTGCGCTTAGTGATCTAGTCCTCATTCCTTGTAATTATCACTTCCCCACTTTGAATTTTCCAAATTGCATGGGTGTTTGAGTAAACTGTAGTCTTACTAGTCGAGGGTGGCTAAGTTTACTAGCCAACTTCATCCTATAAAACCTTCTCTTTTGTGCATTGAAAATAATTATTTTTTAACAATAATATGCTCAATAGGAGATGTGAAGAACAATGCATACATGTGCCTACCTAATGTCAAGATGTTGTAGATCCATGCATGTTGTTGTTGAATTAGTGGTCGATCAACTATTCCCTGAAGGTCCTCTTCCTCATTCTTTCCTCATGCATAATTCTTTATTTGAAAAAACTTGATGATGCTCTCTAATAGGTATTTGACTGATAAAGTTTCCTTTTTTCATGCAGGTCCCTCCAGTGCTCGATTTGGCTCACTGGGAGTGGATTGGTTGCCTCTTCAAGGATGGTGTGCATTCATCAAAACTCAGGGATGTCCTTGTTAATGCACAAGTATGGTCAGGTCTTCACTATGAAGCTGCAACAACCCTCTACTCCTGGTTCTATTGGACTTATGCAAGATGCTACATGACTGATATCTCTCTTTTAGTAGTCACACAGTGCCCTCAAAATCCTCATTCAAACCTTATTTTTCTTCATGAAATGAATTCAATGACTTGGATAAATCCTGGTGAGCCTAGGGACATGTTGTAGTGGCTACAACCACCCTCCAAAATTTTTCCTTAGTTTCGTTTTGGAGCCTCCCTTCCAACCTTGACAGCAGCTTGCCTTTCTTCATCAAGTTCACACGCTTCAGTGTTTTGCTTGCACAAAGGCAGCCTGTCGATCACAGCTCGATGCATTCCCCTCATAGGCTGATCACCTGGACTTGGTCCAGCTGCAGGCTGAGCAGATCCCCCAAGGAATTGCACAATTCTGGAGGGAAACCAGCCTTCCCTCTAGAAATTGCGCAATCTTGACTAGTATCTTGTTGGGCTCCATGATTGTGCAATTCTGGCAATCAACACTCACAGTGACAATTGTGCAATTTTCCCCAGCAAGGCTGCTCAGCCCAGAATTTGCACAAATCTCAGCAAAAGTCAACTACTCTGTCTAGAAATTACACAAATCTCCTCGACAGTCAGTCCAGCTCCCAGCCAGAAATGCGCATTTCCTTCAAGCAGTCGAACAGCCTCTTGCATGTGCAGCTGAGTTGACTGGTTCTCTCCGGGACTGAGAAAAATAGACTTGCATGCATGGGTTGCTTCTCCCAAGGTAGCATGCAAATGCATCCCTTGTTTCAGGGATCTATGTTTAGCAGTTGGAGGTTACATGCAAGGATCATTTCAAAAAACCTCCCACCAAGTGTCGCCTTCCCTAGATTTGTGGCATGCGCATCACAACCTTGATGTTATCAAAACTCATCAACCAGATGTTGCAGAGCTCATTCCTCACATCAACCTTGCAACTTTGCCATCTCAAATCACAACTAGGAGCAGTCGGCACATTCAGCTCAGTTGTTTTTGGGTAAGCATGTTTTCCATGCCTTGCGTTGCATTTTTGTCGCTTTTTTTGTTTACACTTGTGTGAGTATTGTTTGCTTTATTTCTTTGAACGCTTGCTGTTGTTTACATGTATACTAGCTTTTTCTAGCATTGTTTCATTTTTCGTTGATATCTAACTATTGTCGCATGCATGAAACTATTTTTCACGAATTGTCATCGATTCGGCGACTCGCCTAACCCACATGCATGTTGTTTTGTTTTCTGAATCTGCCATTCGTCGTTTCCATGCATGATCATTCACTTATTCTTGCACTTGGTATCACCATGCATTCACACTCACATTCACTTTCAGTTGCCATCGGCGAGTCTAGGCAGCCTGGCCCAGACTCTGCCTCACCAAGACAACATTGCGCAGTCCTGAGAGGGAAGGCTCTGTCTTCCTCTCAGGAAATGCGCATTTCTACCCAGTGACTATCCTCCAGGACTGTTTTGCGCATTTCTGAGGGACAGTAACTGCTAGCCCAGAAAATCGCGCAATGCAGTCACTAAACCTGCAACCATTTCCAGTTGAGATTGCGCATTGCGCAATTCTAGTAGTCGGTATCCAAACTAGATTGTGCATTTGTAGTTACAACAATCAGTCAGTCTCCCAACAACCCAGACTGTGCCTTGCGCTGTCTTGGCAGTTAGTCTCCCGACCTCTCGGCCGAAATTGCGCAACCTTCATGATCAGTCACACAGGTATGTTGCGATTCAGTTCTAAAGTTCATTTTGGTTTTTTACTGACAGATTGCTTGCCATGAGTGTTTCCATGTCTCCAGGTATTGCAGGTGTTCATATGTCTCTCAGCAGTGCAGGTACAATGGTTTCCAAGAGGGCAGAGTCGAAGACACTGTTTAGAGCACACCTGGAGATGCAGTCGAACAAATGTCTATGAGCTTGCCTACTCATGAAGACATCATGTTGTTCGTAGACAAGAACATCAAGATATAACAACGAGCAGCATCATGAACAAAAAATGAAGGCAGCATAGCGAATGCAGCGAACGTAACAAATGTAGCGAATGCAATGAATGCGGGAGGAAGGTTGTTGACAACACAGAGGAAAACAAAGTTGCAAGATCAAGCAGATCCACTGATGATGAAAGTAAATTTGGAGACTCAAGCTATGAGGTGATGGTGCGATATGAAGATCACGTGAAGACAGAGAATGGAACAAAGAGGAGTTGCATGTGTTGAATCAACAACTCAAGGAAGAACATGAAGCTGCACAGACAGACGAATGAGTTGCAGCATAAACATGAACAACAGTGGGCGCAACATGCACTCCCGGATGAAACTGCGCCCGTACAAATTAAAGATCCATCCCAACAGCTGGCATGGAGAAGACATGGTGAGCAGTGTTTTTTATTGCATGAAAGGGATTCAACAGCATGCATGTCATTGTACACACACATGCAATCCAACCCATTCAGCACACTCACCAAGGTGGAGACAAGAAGCGAGTCCAATTGGAGCTAAACATGTACTTCGGCAAGTCGATGCACATGACCACCAGCACACACTTGAAGATCAGCATAGACTCCATGCATTAGTGTGTGTCGTTTCAGTTGCACCCAAGAAGACCATGTGCATGTTAGCAGACGAGTTGGATGAAGGAGCCGAACCAGTGCACTAGATGCAACGGAGGCAAGAGTTCACTTCAACAAGATGTCACCATGGGGTGCATGCACACCATCACGGACGACCAAGATTGGCATCAAGTCACCACCTTCACCATCACAAGCATGTCAAAGAGTTGGTCTCATCACAGCGAACCGAGTGTCAGTGATGTCTTGCATGGATTTCTCAAGTCATTTTGTCTCCATGAGTACATGTGCATTGTAATTTTGAGTCATGTCAAGTGTAAGTCAAGTGTCAATAGTTGGATTAACCAGTCATAGAGTAGGTGAAAAGTCATGAGGGTAGTTGAACTATCACAAAGGGGAATGTCAAGGGTCACCCTACCCTTTGCTATAAATAATCCCTCATAACTCATTATATAGGCTTTTAGTTAACCAAGCTTTTGATAATTCTATCTTGGAAAGAGCTTGGACAGTATTGTAATGCGCCATGGCTTCTCCACTGCACAGAACTAGTTCATCTCTTTGGAGGAGCACACGGATGTGGTTGTAACATTCCACTGTTGGGGCTAGCAGGTTTACATGGATGTATTGTATGATTGGAACTTACACTTCTTTATATAATAATAGCTAGCATGTTTTCATGCATATGTTGTTATTGTAGTTGGACTGTTTCAGTTGCTGTAGAAATGTATTAATTGTTTAACTTACGTAGTTGTGTATGAACACTTTTGTATGCAATTATATGAATCTTGTTGCAGATGTGTTGTTGGTTTAACCATCACTTTGGATTGTTGGACTGACCTGCTTTCCAGCTTGTTATGCATCTTCGCTCATGTGTTCCCTTCCCAGCTGAGTACACTTACAAGTTGCCAAGGGGTGCACTCATCTCAACCCACCTATGTTAGAAACCTCTCATACACCTTCCTTGACTCACTGCAGTGGTCACACCCTTGCTACTGACAGAGTTATCTTACTTGCCTCTGTGCGACATCGCAATCAAGGAATTACTTTACGACCCACTGTTGGGACTCCTACACCAAACGGTATGAGGTCTAATTAGGACTTCTTACTGGGTAGATCCCCTTACATGTTGGCGGGTCCAACACCGTCAACATTTTGGCACTAGAAGGAGGGCCATATGACAAGATGAGTCCTCACATCTGTCATGACTCACTACCGAGCTGCTCTCCCGGGGATGTATGTCTTATGGAAACGAATTCATCATCCCAAAAAATCTCTCAGATAACTTGTCTCATAAAACACTTGATGGTGGAGGCTAAGTAGCCTTGGTAAGGCACGCGGTCAGCATTGTAGGCTCATGCAAAAGACATTGATTCTTTGAAGAATACATTAGTTGCACGCTGTTCATCTACACGCTTCGAGGGCACCCAATGCACTAGTGTGCCACACTGCCTGAAAAATTTATTCATTCTCTTGCTTATCTGGTCGGAGAGATAGACCGTGCTTTCAATCACTTTAACTATAAAGCACTCAATAAAGAAATTATGGAATTACGAAAAGCACTCAATGAATCCGTTGAACAGTTTCACACACGCTTTTGTAATCTTGCATACCGATTCCTCGAAGATGATATTGATTGGGAATTTCTTGATGGAAGATTTGAGTATCTTCTTCACGTATCTAAGCCCTGCTCAGCACACTTCAGTGATGGAGCTGAGCAATCACAAGCAGGAACAGTTGCTGTCACAAGTGATTGTCCGCCTTCACCTCATCAAACAACTCCACCACCGCAGAGTGATTTGGGAGATCATGCACACACCTCTGTAGAAATGTCACATCCTCCCACCCCACCTGCTCTTGAGATTTGCACAAATTTAGCTTGAAAGCATGTTGGTTGTCATGTGGACTCGTTCCCTCGACCTCCGTCCTCGCATTCTATTAATCCTCCGGATTATACTGTCTTGTGTTCTCCCATTCCGGACTCCTCACCTGTTGTGAACAAGGATCAAGATGTCGACGGAGTTGGTGTTATGCAGCTGACCTGCGCCATCATTCATGATGAGTGTGTGCAGGAATCTAAAGAAGAGCCTGTGGTGAAGGATGACTCCCTTCCAGTCGCGCCTCATCTACTTCATCCTGACATCCCTTGTGATTCTGCCACTATTGATTTCTCCTATGAAAACTCATTTCTGGATGTTTCTACTTCTGATCATTCATAGGACACCTCAAATTCCAGTCTATCATTGAAGTGCGGAGAGGACACATCTTACTCGGAAAATCCGTTCAATCTGTCATTTATCTTTCTTGAAAACACAGAGGGTGAACATCTTTGCTTCTCATCTACCTCTCTGCCCGATTCATCAAAACATGAGGATGCCGACAAGCATATTGAATTTTCTGATCTTGGTTGTCGTGATTTATTCACTTCGTCATCCGATCATGATGTTGATTCAACCGTTGTTAATCTATCCAAGACACTAGTCTATGATGATCTATCTGTCCATGAGGTAAAAACCCCCCAGACTGTCGAGGCACTTCAGCCCGAGTTGATGGTTATGTTAGGCCCTCATTGTCTTGAGGTTGGTTTCACTTCTAATCAGGGAATTGTTGAAACACTCAAGGCTCCTCATCACTCTCTCCTTTGCATTGAAGATCAACCAAACACCTAGATTTCGCTTCCTCCACTCAAACTACATGATCCCATTGCTCATGCATTGGATGAATCTTACACAACAAGCACACATGCACAACACAAGTGGCTACCTTTCTCACGTTTTCTTGCATGACATAGTCAAGAGAATGCATACACTCAACATTTGAACGCAGTGTAGCACAGTACCATGGAAGCTCCATAGAATGCATGTCATGCGCGCTCACTCATCTTTGTTATGTGGATGCTTGTAAGCTCGGAGTGTGTTTGTCTTCACTATTACATATTCCTTGCTTGCTGGTTCGCACAACTGTCTTGTTCGCGAACCATGCCTTCACCAACATGGGTCAACCAATGCACCAGTGGCGGCACTGGAAGTATCACTTCACGTGAGATGACCCATGCACTGTTAGCTTAGGAGTAGGAGTAGTGTTTTCTTTCAGTCAATTCGCTTGCTTGCTTGTTTGCTTACTTGCTTCGTTTGTTTGTTTGTTTGTTTGCTTGCTTGTTTGCTTATTCGCTTTGCTTTCTCTTTTTCTTCTGCTTTTGCTTTTCTTTGTTGATTATTAGTTCGCTTGATTTGTTTGTATAGTTCCCTTGTTTCACTCGAAGGTTAGTTTTGCATGAAACCATGTATGACTCTTGAAACGAACTGGGTGAAGTACAAGAGGGCTTGTACAACTATCACTACTTGGTTATTTGTCATCTAGCCTCTGTATGAAGGACTTGTTGCTTTTAGTCCATGATACGTCAAAGGAAAATACGCACTGTTCGAAGTGAACCTTGGTGAAAACACAACGCTTGCGTGCTAACTAGTGTCACCTTCTCTAGTCGGTTGTTTTTTGGGTTAATCCTTGTTAGCTCAGTCAAGTAGAGTAAGGTGAGGGGGAAAACCTTAATAGGCACGACAAAGGTATAATAAACTACTTCTTTGATGGAACAACCCCTTCTACTCTCAATAAGTTGGGATCCCTCTTCTGCCTCTGAAATGAATAAGTGTTATGCAAAGTTACAAAGATGAAAATGAAAAAAAATGAAAAATGAATAAGATGAAAGAAGAGAAAGGCTTCTTGCGCTGAGAGGTGATGCAAGTAACTCCGTCGGGGTATTGACCAGGCTCGCTAGCAGTGGAGCCATGCTTGTGTTCCTATGTGACTCCGTCGGGGTATTGTCCAGGCCTGTTGGCAGTGGAGCAACACCAGAGATGAAACTAATACTTTGACGACTATACTGCTTGTGCACCAATATACCCCTAAACCACAATTGAAACAACTGTGTTGCCTTGGCAGCTGCTACATCTTACAATCAAGCTAGTGTGGAAACTAAGAGGAGCTGAGAACTGAACAATACTTCCGGAGGTGTTAGACTTGCTTTTCACGAACAAGGTCCATTCAGAGAGCTGGAGTTCTAACAGTGTGTCGCCAAGTGTTGTAGCAGCTACAACCACTCTCCAAAATTTTTCCTTAGCTTTGTTTTGGAGCCTCTATTCCAACCTTCATAGCAGCTTGCCTTACCTCATCAAGTTCACATGCTTCAGTGTTTTTCTTGCACAAAGGCAGCCCGTCGGTCACAACTCGATGCATTCCCCTCACAGGCTGATCACCCGGACTTGGTTCAGCTGCAGGCTGAGCAGCTCCCCCAAGAAATTGTGCAATTCTGGAGGGAAACCAGCCTTCCCTCTAGAAATTGTGCAGTCCTGATTGGCAGCTTGTTGGGCTCCAGAATTGCACAATTCTCGTAGTCAACACTCACAGTGAAAATTGCACAATTTTCCCCAGCAGGGTTGCTCAGCCCAGAATTTGTGCAAATCTAGGTAGCAGTCAGCTGCTCTGCCCAAAAATTGTGCAAATCTCTTGGGCAGTCATCCCAGCTCCCAGCCAGAAATACGCATTTCCTTCAAGCACTCGAACATCCTCTTGCATGTGCAGCTGAGTTGACTAGTTCCCTCCGGGACCGAGCAAAACAGTCTTGCATGCATGGACTCCTTCTCCCATGGAAACATGCAAAGGCATCCCTTGTTTCAGGGATCTATGTTTAGCAGTTGGAGGTTACATGCAAGGATCATTTCAGAAAACCTCCCACCAAGTGTCGCCTTCCCTAGATTTGTGGCATGCGCGTCACAACCTTGATGTTATCAAAACTCATCAACCAGACGCTGCAGAGCTCATTCCTCATATCAACCTTACATCTCTGCCATCCCACATCACATCTAGGAGCATTCGGCACATTCAGCTCAGCTGTTTTGGGGTAAGCCCGCTTTCCATACCTTGTGTTGCATTTCTGTTAATTTTTGTATTTTCGCTTGTATGAGTATTGTTTGCTTGATTTCTTTGAACGCTTGCTGTTGTTTACATGTAAAATAGCTTGTCCTAGCACTGTTTCAGTTTTCGTTGCTATCTCATGACTGTCACATGCATGAAACTGTTTTTCATGAACGGTCGCTGATTCGGCGACTCACCTCACCCACATGCATGTTGTTATGTTTTTTGAATCTATCATTCGCCATTTGCATGCATGATCATTCACTTATGCTTGCACTCAGTATCACCATGCATTCGTACTCACATTCACTTTCAGTTGCCCGTCGGCGAGTTTGGGAAGCCTTGGCCCGGACTCTACCTCACCAAGACAACATTGCGCAATATTGAGAGGGAAGGCTCTGTATTCCTCTCTGGAAATGCGCATTTTTTCCTAGTGACTGTCCTCCAAGACTGTTTTGTGCATTTCTGAGGGACAACAACTGTTGGCCCAGAAAATTGCGCAATGCAGTCACTGAGCCTGCAACCATTGCCAACTGAGATTGCGCATTGCTCAATTCCAGTAGCCAGATAACTGTGCATTGCATAGTTCCAGCAGTCATTCAATCTCCTAGCAACCCAGACTGTGCCTTGCGTAGTCTTGGCAGTCAGTCTCCTGACCTCCCGGCCGAAATTGCGCAACCTTCATGATGAGTCACATAGGTATGTTGTGAGTTAGTTCTCAAGTTCATTTTGGTTTTTGACAGATAGATTTCTTGCCATGAGTGTTGCCATGTCCCCAGGTATTGCAGGTGTTTATCTGCCTCTCAATAGTGCAGGTACAATGGTTTCCGAGAGGTCAGAGTAGGAGACACCGTTCAAAGCACACGTGGAGATGCAGTCGATCAAATGCCTATGAGCTTGCCTACTCACGAAGACATCAAGTTTTTTGTAGACAAGAACATCAAGATATCACAGCGAGCAACATCATGAACAGCAGTTGAAGGCAACATACCGAAATGCAGCGAACGCAACGAATGCAAAAAACACAACGAATGCAATGAATGCAAGAGGAAGGTTGTTGAAAACACAGAGGTGAAACAAAGTTGCAAGATCAAGTAGATCCACTGATGATGAAAGCAACTTTGGAGACTCAGGCTATGAGGTGACAGCGCAACATGAAGATCGCGCGAAGACAAAGAATGGAACAAAGAAGGAGTTGCATGTGTTGAAGCAGCAAATCAAGGAAAAACATGAAGCTGCACAGACTGACGAATGAGTTGCAGCAGGAACAGGAACAACAGGGCGCGCAACATGCACTCACGGATGAAACTGCACCCGTACAAGTTAAAGATCCATCCCAGTAGCTGGCACGAAGTAGACATGGTGAGCAGTGTTGTTGATTACATGCAAGGGATTCAGTAGAATGCATGCCATTGTGACCACACATGCAATCTAACCTATTCAGCACACTCACCAAGGCGAAAACAAGAAGCAAGTCCAAATGGAGTTGAACATGTACTTCGAAAAGTCGATGCGCATGACCACTAGCACACACTTGAAGATCAGCACAAACACTATGCATAAGTGTGTGTCATTTCAGCTGCACCTAAAAAGACCATGTGCATGTTAGAAAACGATTTGTATGAAGGAGCCGTACCAATGCACTGGATGCAATGGAGGCAAGAGTTCTCTTCAGCAAGATGTCACCATGGGGTGCATGCACACCATCACAGATGACCAAGCTTGGCATCAGCTCACCACCTTCACCATCACAAGCATGTCAAGCCATTTTGTCTCACACGAGTACATGTGCATTGTAATGT